>WNWK01009411.1:27500-76917 GCA_009830355.1 Cherax destructor | reverse complement strand
TTTGCACAAATCTCTCAAGAAAGATAGAGACTGATGGGCTTTATAAAAGCAGTTTGTAACTCGGGTTGAGTTGAAAATTTTAAAATTTGTAAATTTTTAACAAATTTTTTCCCCATGATCTATACGTGTTCTGTCTTTCAGAAACTTAAATATTCATCTGTCTACCTTCCCCATATTATTATAACCAAGGGGGAAGCACTAAACCTGTAGGATTACACAGCACTGTAGGGGGGGATGTGGAAGGTATTCAGGTTTAATTCAGGGAACTGGAGCACAGATCCAGTTCCCTAGATCAAGAGCCCCTCACTAGCATCAAGGAACCTTCCTTGAGGGGTACCTTCCCCATAGATGCCTATGGCCCTCATTTTGTGTGTATACCTTCCCCATAGATGCCTATGGCCCTCATTTTGTGTGTATACCTTCCCCATAAATGCCTATGACCCTCATTTTGTGTGTATACCTTACCATAAATGCCTATGGCCCTCATTTTATGTGTACACCTTCCCACAGATGCCTATGGCCCTCATTTTGTGTGTACACCTTCCTCATAGATGCCTATGGCCCTCATTTTGTGTGTACACCTACCCCATAGATGCATATGGCCCTCATTTTGTGTGTACACCCTCCCCACAGATGCCTATGGCCCTCATTTTGTATGTACACCTTCCCTATAAATGCCTATGGCCCTCATTTTGTGTGTATACCTTCCCCATAGATGCCTATGGCCCTCATTTTATATTTATACCTTCCCTATAAATGCCTATGGCCCTCATTTTGTGTGTATACCTTCCCCATAGATGTCTATGGCCCTCATTTTGTGTGCACACCTTCCCCATAAGTGCCCATGGCCCTCATTTTGTGTGTATACCTTCCCCATAGATGCCTATGGCCCTCATTTTGTGTATACCTTCCCCATAAATGTCTATGACCCTCATTTTGTGTGTATACCTTCCCCATAGATGCCTATGCCCCTCATTTTGTATGTACACCTTCCCCATAGATGCCTATGGCCCTCAATTTGTGAAATCACCCCATGACTGCATTTGTCGCAGTGTGATTGCCAGTGTAAATGTGTAATTTGAAGGATTTGTAAGTCCTGCTGTGTGACTTGGGAGCATTTGTAAATAGGATACCTCCTGTAAACAGCTGCCCAACTATGTACCCTTGAAAAAAATTATTACATGTAATCCAAAACTTACTTGATTCAAGAACGGTAATGAGAGGAGTAGCAAGCTGAGTGTAGGTTGTGGCAAAATTATGCAAGGCTTCCACTACCACTTCCTTACCACACTCCAGAATACTCAATATATGCTCAATGGAGGTACTCACTTTTTCTGTGAAAAAAAAAAAGGAAAGATAGAGATGTGTTTGAAAAAGAATGCAAGACCAGATGGGTCCATACAGTGCAGCATGGGTAACACTGCATAACCAGAGTAAGTAAACAATGAAATCAAGAGCTGTTGTTCCACCACTAGTTTCATTACCAGAAAACAGCGTGTGGAACGGACAGGAAAATGCCTTATTTATACCTAATTCATTACAATTTCATGACACTAAGAGTGGAATTCAGCCCAAAAGTACATTATGAAGATTTAAAATAAGCGTGTTGATTCTTGATTGTCAGGAAGATACTAATTTTTTCTACTACAGCTACACAATTCATGTACACCATCCACTGATGTACTGAAGAAGTCTACTCACAGTACATGTAAAGAATATGTGTCAATACCTTGCTGCAGCAATTCACAACCCAAAGTACAGTGGATATAAATCTTTAGATAGACCAAAACAATGTTTAAAAGATGCAATATTTCACATTTTTGGGCTGGTTTTAAATTGAACATTGTTGCAGGCAAAGAGTATGTAACCTTTATTCGGAGCATGTTAAACACACCCACATAGGCTCCCCTCCAACCAGCAAACCATCGTTAAGGGTTTGGCGATGGGGCCCCATCATCAAATCAACGACTCGGTTCAGCCAATTAAAATGCGAGTTTAACAATGACAAAGGTGACGTGGATACCACTCGCAGTTTGTCATTGGAATTCCTGCATAGAGCTGGTTGTGGAAAGTTGTCTGTCTTTTGGCTGCTGTTTAGCCTAGACAACCGTGGCGTGCACTAAATACTACTCCTTTGTATATAGTGTACATATGTGTAAAAAGCCCTTTTCTATTTACTTGGTGAAGGAAAAGACAAAAGTCTTATATATATTCATAACTGCTTGGTGAAGGAAATACAAATTCAAAGCATCTTCTACTGTGTTTCTTTGCTCCAAGCTCCCTTTTACACTCAGGTTAACAGGCCATTGAACCTGAGGTTGCAATAATCATTTAACTTCTTTTTTTTCAACGAACCGGCTGTATCCCACCAAGGCAGGGTGACTTAAAAAGAAAAATGCAAGTTTTTATTTTTAAATTTAGTAATTTATACAGCAGAAGAGGTTACTATTCCCTTGCTTCCATGATATAACTTATGAATACGTATATAAATATTTTTTCTGGCATAGAAAAATTTAAAATTTGAACTATATATTTACAACCATTTATATCAAAGTCATGATCATTATATTCATGGAAAATGCAAAATTCATCTCCCTACCTGGGCTTAAATTTACTACTGCCAGTCCACAGGAGAAAAGTTGCATTGAAAGCCAAGGTTTACTTTGCACCTCCTTAGAGGTCAGAGGAGGACCAAGCAGCATGCCCTCCAAACACCGTCCCACCACTAAGCCGCAGGCTCGCTCCACATCCAACAGCCACGCCCACTGACGACCCACTACTCCTCCTCCTACACTCTTCACAGTGTCGGGAGTTGGAGTGTCAACCTCTGTAATGTCCAAGTTGTCACAATTAGTGTTATATTAAAGGACAGTTTTATAAACAGCATTTCTCACTACATGACAGAGGTGAAAGCGATGGTAGAGGAAAGTAGTGAAGGCACTAAGGGAAGGACATCAGCTAAGGTGAGAAGTCACAGCTGATAAAGTAATGAGCATCAGTTATTATCGTTTTTCACGGCTGCAAGACAGAGATAAAGGATGATGGAGGGATGGGAGGTGGTGGTGTTTAGGGAATATGAACATCTGGTAATTCTGGCAGACTTGAGATTCATCCCCATATAAGATGTAAAAGAAAATCCTCCTATCACTATTAATTTCTCACCAACAACCTACTTTATGAGTTGCAAGAAATGAAAGATTCACTTTTCCAAAATAAACTATAACAGTACTATATTACTGCTTTATGCTCTAAAAGAAACTATGTACTTGCTTGTATATCCCAATAGTTTAACTTGATTATTTTTTCACTTTCCAATTTATGATGCCCCTCCAAACAAATACAGTGGTCCCCCGAGTAATGAAAAAACTTCATCCCAGAAGCCTGCTCAAGTGCCATTACCGAACGAATTTACTCCCTTAAGGAATAATGTCACGTAGGTTAGTCTATTTCAGGCCCCCAAAAATACACTTCCACAAGCACTTACAATATTATACTTACATAATTGTACGATTTCCAGAGTGTTCGTTACTCGGGGGACCACTGTATGTTCTTTCTACTACTGTGTAATGGAAGAGTGACTTGTAAACACAAGATGCACATATACAGTTACTGAGTCAATGCAAAAGAAACACAAAATGAGAGGAACAGCATAAACTTTTTTTTAATGAACCTCAATTTAACGGACTTCAGAAATATTGGACAAAGTATATTGGATCAATTAATTTGGAAACAATAAATAATGTTCATTAATCATAGAATTGTCCATTACTGCTATTCTTCTTTCAACACACCGGCTGTATCCCATCAAGGCGGGGTGGAGCAAAAAGTAAAAATGAAAGTTTTTCCTTTTACATTTAGTAATACTACAGTGGAACCCTGGATTTCGTACTTAATCCGTTCCAGAAGGTCGGTCTAAATCCGAAACATACGAAAACCTAAGTAATATTTCCCATAAGAAATAATGTAAATACAATTAATCTGTTCCAGACACCCAAAAATATTAACAAAAAATACATTTTTCAAAGAATAACTATAGTTTTACATACAGAAAACAATGAGAAATACGTAAATATAAAGCACTAATGAAATGGATAAATGAACATTTAAAACACTATTACATACCTTTATTGAAGACTCTTGTTGGCGTATGGAAGAAGGCGAGGAGAGGAGAGCTTATTGTTTGGAAGGGAAATCCCCCTCCATAAGGACTTCAGGTATCAAAGCCCTATCCGGGGTTACTTCCCTTCTTTGTCTTTTACTGGCACTGGACCCCTGTTGCACTAAAAATCTGTCCAGAGACAGACAAGGTAGTGTCACTGAACATGTTGCAGATACGGCTTTTATCGGCTTGTATCAAGCTCGGCTAAACGTACGCCACTTTTGTATTTTTCAACAATCTCTTCCTTGAATTCTATCGTGTTTCTCACCTTCTTTACCAAAGGGCTGGCATCAGGAACTTTCTTTGGGCCCATGGTGGCTTATTTCGCAGTCGCACTCAATAGTTAAGCACAAAAAACAACGGATTATTACAAAATGTTTTGGATGAACGCGCGAATTAATGCTCACTCGACCAGTGACAGAGCCAGACTGAGACACATATGCATGAGTGGCAGCGTCCCGGGCGGGACGCGTCTGATAAATACGATTTCCAGGTCGAGGTACGAAATCTGGACCCAAATTTTACCAAAAAAAGTGGTCTAAATCCGAAACGTACGATATTCGGTGTGTACGAAATCCAGAGTTCCACTGTATATACAGGAGAAGGGGTTACTAGCCCCTTGCTCCTGGCATTTTAGTCGCCTCTTACGACACGCATGGCTTACGGAGGAAGAATTCTGTTCCACTTCCCCATGGAGATAAGTGGAAATATACAAGAACAAGAACTAGTAAGAAAAATTGAAGAAAATAGAAGGATGTGTATATATATGCTTGTACATGCATGTGTAGTGTGACCTAAATGTATGTAGAAGTAGAAAGACATACCTGAAATCTTACATGTTTATAAAATAGAAAAAAAAGACACCAGCAATCCAACCATCATGTAAAACAATTAAAGGCTTTCGTTTTACACTCACTTGGCAGGACGGTAGTACCTCCCTGGGTGGTTGCTGTCTACCAGCCTACTACCTATATTACTGTTATTATCATGGAAAAACAATCTCAACTCTATCCACCACAATCACCATTACCAGCCACCTGCTTTCCCTTTTAGTCTGTCAAACTGAAGGCTCATAGTATTTTGATCTCCAACTAAGATTCTCCTCAGCCTTTTTGTTCAAGAGAATCTTAAATGGAGATGAAACTAAACAGCTCCTCTCATTTCATGTCTCCTATGGGTTTACTCAGTGACATGTGTTCATTACACTTCAAAGCTTTCAGTCACAATACAGTATACACTACACTTAAGCTATACTCTAGGTTAATATAACTAGCCTTATTCTAGAAGCACAAGATACTCTACTGATAATGTTGAATATTACTGTTGATATCAATTGTCATTATTCAACAATATAATGCATGGGCAGATAATTTATCATATTAAAACCAATCAAAGCTTAAAGAATCATCTTATGGAAATAAATCACATAACATTTTTTGGGTTATCCTAAGTAATTTACATTTTCTTCTTTTAACAAACCGGCTGTATCCCACTGAGGCAGAGTAGCACAAAAAGAAAAACAAAAGTTTCACTTTTTAACTTCAGTAATGTATACAGGAAAAGGGGTTACTAGCCCCTTGCTCCCAGTATTTTAGTCACCTCTTACGACATGCATGGCTTACGGAGGAAGAATTCCATTCCACTTCCCCATGGAGATGAGAGGAAATAAACAAGAACTACTAAGAAAATAGAAGAAAACCTAGAGGGGTGTGTATATATGTATATGCTTGTACAGTGGTCCCTCGGTTTTCGCCGAAAATTCGTTCTAGAATGCTGCTCAAGTGCCATTACCGAACGAATTTACTTCCTTAAGAAATAATGTCACGTAGGTTAGTCTATTTCAGACCCCCAAAAATACACTTGCAACAGCACTTACGCAAATACACTTACATAAATGTTCGAGTTTGGAGATGCACGAAAACCAAGGGACCACTGTATATGCATGTGTAGTGTGACTTAAGTGTAAGGAGAAGTAGCAAGACGTACCTTAAATCTTGCATGTAATTTACACTATGTATGATAACTGTACATATGTGTACCTGTGCCTAAATAAACTTACTTACTTCTTTCTTTCAACACATCGGCCGTTTCCCACCGAAGAAGGGGTTACTAGCCCCTTGCTCCCGGCATTTTAGTCGCCTCTTACGACACGCATGGCTTACAGAGGAAGAATTCTGTTCCACTTCCCCATGGAGATAAGAGGAAATAAACAAGAACTACTAAGAAAATAGAAGAAAACCCAGAGGGGTGTGTATACAGTAGACAGTCATTTAGCAGGAGATTATGTTACACGTTACGGGTATTGCACGATTGAAGAATTGCGGCACATTATTATCTAACACAACGTAAAAATGATATTACACGGTTCACGGGAGTGGAAAAATTTTTGAACGCACGGTAGCCCGCGGTGGGTTAAACCATTGAGTCAGTGGGGGTCCTACTGAGGGTGGCTATGAGCCACATCAAGTGTTTAATGCTGACGAGAGAAGTGTTTTCTGGAAGAAAATGCCAACACGAACTTATATCAGTCAGCAAGAGAAAAGTGCACCAGGCTTCAAGACAGCAAAGGATCGCTTCACCTTGCTCCTTTTCGGTAATGCATCAGGTGATTTCAAGTGTAAGCCCAATCCTCGTGCTTAGAGGAAAAGGGGAATTTGTTTTTCCTTCCCGCAAACTGTAAGTTTATTCAGATACACGGGGCCAGGAGCTGAGTCTCAACCCTTGTAACCACAATTAGGTAAGTACAGTTACATTGATTATCATACATAGCAGCATATGTGTAGAGAACCTAGGGTAACCCAAAAAAAGTCAGACAATGGAAATAAGTCACTGACTTTTTTGGGTTATCCTAGGTTCTCTACACATATGCTGCTATGTATGATAATCTTCGTAACTGTATCTGTGTATACCTGAATAAACTTACTTACAGTTTGTGGGAAGGAAAAACAAATAACCATTCCCACAAGCAGCCTTGTTGTTGTTCAGCGGACAACACCGGCCTTCCCCAGCCACCTTGGACCCCACCATCCCAGCATTCATACTTATTTCATACGCGTCAAAAAAAAGTCCTCTGCTACAAGCCAGCTGTGTTTGTGAAGAATGAGAGAGAGTGAATTGTGTTTTGATCTTTAAATTAATATATCTTGTATCTGCCAAGCAATCAAAGTGTTGCTCAAAGTGGCAAGAAAAGGTATAAGCATTTAAGTCTTAGAATTAACGAAGAAAAAGATATTAGACAAGACATAACCCGTGGTTGTAACGAAGTGTTACTTTGTACACATAAAAAGAGGTAAACATAAGTTTATGTGACTGACTGACTTACTTGACTTACTGAATGACTTGACTGACTGAATGACTGAATGACTGACTGACTGACTGACTGAATGACTGAATGACTGAATGACTGAATGACTAAATGACTTACTGACTGAATGACTTACTGACTTACTGACTTACTGACTGAATGACTGAATGACTTACTGACTGAATGACTTACTGACTGAATGACTTACTGACTGAATGACTTACTGACTGAATGACTTGACTGACTGAATGACTGAATGACTTGACTGACTTACTGACTGAATGACTTGACTGACTGACTTGACTGACTGAATGACTTGACTGACTGAATGACTTGACTGACTGAATGACTTGACTGACTGAATGACTTGACTGACTGAATGACTTGACTGACTGAATGACTTGACTGACTGAATGACTTGACTGACTGAATGACTTGACTGACTGAATGACTTGACTGACTGAATGACTTGACTGACTGAATGACTTGACTGACTGAATGACTTGACTGACTGAATGACTTGACTGACTGAATGACTTGACTGAATGACTTGACTGACTTACTGACTTACTGACTGAATGACTTGACTGACATGACTCACTGAATGACTTAAAGTTAGACGCTCAGTACAACCATCGACTTCAGTTCCAGAACCTCTACTATCCACCTCAGCCCATTAGGGCCACAGCATAACTCTCCACTCTCTTCACAATCATCCACAAACACCAGCACCCACAATTTAAGGTAAATACTATTATTTCTGTTACATATGTAGTCTTAAGCAGTAAAAACAACATAATACATCACGATAATGAACTACAATTACATATTCACTTTTATTTTTGTAAGATCTGTTGGTCTAAAAAAAACTTGTTTGGCTTTTTGGGGACTCCCAGGAACGTAACCCTATTTTTCCCCATAAGTTCTTTTAATTATATAACACGAAATTATCTAACACGACATTTTCAGGAACGTAACTATCGTGCTAAATGACGATCTACTGTATATATGCTTGTATATGCATGTGTAGTGTGACTTAAGTGTAAGGAGAAGTAGCAAGACGTACCTGAAATCTTGCATGTAATTTACACTATGTATGATAACTGTACATATGTGTACCTGTGCCTAAATAAACTTACTATCTTACCTAAATAAACTTACTATCTTACCTAAATAAATTTACTTACTATCTTAATCAAGTTTATAAACTGAAGTAACTCTGGACAAGCTTGCCTGATGATGAGTAAGACATGTTCAAAACTAGTTATCATTGTTGATGAAACTTTGTTAATAAAGATACGTGGTGCTACATACGAATTTTACTAACCAACATGTCACTACTGTAGACCATTGTCATATACTTGCCTGACGTTACATCCTCTTGGTCAGTAAATGAGGTTACAGATGCTATTGTTCGGTTAGTGGAGTCCAGGATGGGAAGAATGGCCCTTAGAGGAGCTAGGAGTGGCCGCACCAGTCTTGCTGGGAAGAGCAACAGAGCATACACCACGTGGGCCAGAACCCAGCCACACACACTGCGGTACACAACATCTGAAATACACAACCACCACTTGCAAAATGTGCTTCTATTACCACACCTTGGCAAACGAGTAAATAAAAAAAATTTAACACACTGGCTCTCAATGATAACAAATTCCCACTCTAGACAGCATACTCCACCAATATTCAAAAGTCTCAAACTACTCACCATAAAGAACATTCATACTTACTCTTGTGCCTACTACATATATAAAACTTTACACTCTAATATAAATCCTCTGCTCAAAATTCTCCTCACCAACTTTAATAGGACCCATGACCACAACACAAAACACAGATCACTTTTTGATATACCCAGTGTTCATATCAACCTATGTAAAAATTCTATGCACATAAAGGGCCCCAGAATCTGGAATTCATTACCAGTAAATAAGATAATCTTGTCTGAAAATCAATTTAAGACAACTCAAAAACCACCTACTCACCCAAAACTAAATGATCATACTATAAACTACTTTGAAAAATTCTCATTATTACTTTCCTATACAATAATCTCAATTCTTAATAATATGTTACTATTATGTTACCCCCTATTCATATTATTCATATTATAAGTTAATGCCAAAAATGCTCAATGTTATTTTCCTTAAGATAATTTCAATTCCATATTATCATTCAAGAATCTTAACACCTGTAACAATCTAATATCATTATATAATAATTTAAACAGTAAAATTTCATCATATTGTAATTTTGAAAATAATTTTTAACTAGAATAAACTCAATAAATTTCTCTAATATTAAGTACATAGTCTTTAAGGAATAGAATAAGCTGCCCCTAATGCCATGGCATGTCAGTGGCTCTCCTTGCACTCAATTTACATTGTAACTACCGATACCTATGTAATCTGCAACGAAATAAAACTTTACTTTACTTTACAATGTCTTGCCAGAGGTGCACAGATACTGAAGTTAAGATGCGCATCCAAACTGCAAATCTATACACTACAGTGGACCCCCGGTTTTCGTAATTTATTCGTTCCAGAATGCTGTTCAAGTTCCATTACCAAACAAATTTATTCCCATAAGGAATAATGTAAATTAGACTAGTCCTTTTAGACCCCCAAAAATACACTTACAAAAGCACTTACAAAAATACATTTACATAATTGTTCGAGTTATGAGCATAACGAACACTGGGGGTCCACTGCATATCAAAATACCCTCCAGGGACAAGAAAACAGCTAGTAACAGTCTTTCAAAATTACAAAATTACTAAGGATACTTTGGCAGTACCAAACTAGGAAAAAATGTAGAAAATAAGAGATTTAGCTAAGAGGAACTATAGTCATTGCTTGACCTAGGTCTTGCATATTTCTTAATCTTTTTTCCCCTAATATGACACTGATGAAGGATCCCTAGTGATTTTAAAAAGCTTTTGCCAAACATTCCCATTTCAAGGTGTTTTGATATTAAATTTTGGATTAGCTGTGTAAAGCTCCACTAGTTGAACAAGTTTCTCTATTGCAAGTAAGAGTGGATCAAACAAAGCAAATAGAATGAAAGACAATACCATGACTGGAACAATTCACAATTAACCCGAACTAGGAGAAAAAGCTTTTAACTGTTTTGGCCCATTCTAGACCACTGTCAACTTACAACCATTGCAAACTTGACAGTGATCCAGGACTGACAGAAATGTTATCATAAGTTTCCCCTCCTACAAATGGTGTGGCTAGTTAATGATCCAAGTCAGACCGAAACGTCGTCCTAAGTTTCTTTCTCCTATGTGTGGGTTATTTGTGTATGTATGGTTATTTGTGAACAAAGCATGCAAATTTACTATACAAATACTTGCCATGAATGAGATGAGCCAGTCCAGGGTGTGAAGCAAGAAGGTTTGCCGTCTGACTGAGCAGTGCACCGCACATCCCGAACAGCTCACTCAAGTGTTCATATAACAGTCGCATACTTGACGAATTCTGTTGGCAAAAGTTACTCTTAATTACTTTTTTTTTAACACGCTGGTTGTCTCCCACCAAGGCAGGGTAACCTAAAAAAAAAAAAGAAACTTTCACCATCATTCACACTATTACTGTCATTACAGAGGTGCACAGATATGACAGTTTAGATATCGTATAACAAAAAAATTCTCTCTCTCCTCCCCTTCACTTTTATAATTAATAAACACATTGCACAAATTCTAGAAAAATTACCATTTGCCAGAGTTGATTTAAACAATGTTTCCACTCTTCACATTGTGTTAAATGACCATTGAACTGTACAGTATTTCTGAAGTGAGAGCTGGTCTGCTGACACATAATTAACTAATAAATATCTGGAGTTTCAAGCGATTTAGCAAAAAACTAATTACAGTGGACCCTCGGTTTTTGTACAGCTTAAAACTCGAACAATTATGTAAGTGTATTTTTGTAAGTGCTTTTGTAAGTGTATTTTTGGGGGTCTGAAACGACTAATCTAATTTACATTCGTCCTTATGGGAACAAATTCGTTCAGTAACGGCACTTGAACAGCATTCTGGAAAGAATTATCGACGAAAACAGAGGGTCCACTGTATTATTATTATCTGAATTATCAGATAATAGCTCAACCATAAGTATAATTTATATCTTTAAATATCTGCTAATGATTCTAAAGTTCATTACCCAAGTGAATGAATGTTAGTGAATGTCTTTCCATGTTCACATCAAGCTGCCTTTGTGGGAAATGGTTAATGTTGAAAAAAAAAATAACCACATTTAAGATTATAAAAAATGAAAGAAATAACAAAGAAGACTTTCTAACTCCATCAACTAGCACAAAGAGACCATAACTAAAGAAGAGCTGCCAACACTAGAAAGTTTTTCTTAGCAAACAGCATGAAAGATCAATGGAACATTTTATAAGAGAAGGTAGAAGTTTTAAGAAATTTACTATACTGTAGGACCCTGCTTATACAGCAGGTTAGGTTCCAGGCTACTGTAGGGCCCTGCTTACATAGCAGGTTAGGTTCCAGGCTACTGTAGGGCCCTGCTTATACAGCAGGTTAGGTTCCAGGCTACTGTAGGGCCCTGCTTATACAGCAGGTTAGGTTCCAGGCTACTGTAGGGCCCTGCTTATACAGCAGGTTAGGTTCCAGGCTACTGTAGGGCCTTGCTTATACAGCAGGTTAGGTTCCAGGCTACTGTAGGGCCCTGCTTATACAGCAGGTTAGGTTCCAGGCTACTGTAGGGCCCTGCTTATACAGCAGGTTAGGTTCCAGGCTACTGTAGGGCCCTGCTTATACAGCAGGTTAGGTTCCAGGCTACTGTAGGGCCCTGCTTACATAGCAGGTTAGGTTCCAGGCTACTGTAGGGCCCTGCTTATACAGCAGGTTAGGTTCCAGGCTACTGTAGGGCCCTGCTTTTACAGCAGGCTAGGTTCCAGGCTACTGCTGTAAAGTGAAAATTGCTGTAAAGTGAAGCAGCCTTTTTCACTTTAAAATTCATATAAAATCCTGATAACATGATTATACTATCATATATTAAATGAGCAATAGAGCTAGGCATAAAAAATGCATATACAGTACACACATTATTTTTTTTTTTTTATTAACACATCGGCCGATTCCCACCAAGGCAGGGTGGCCCGAAAAAGAAAAACTTTCATCATCATTCACTCCATCACTGTCTTGCCAGAGGGGTGCTTTACACTACAGTTATAAAACTGCAACATTAACACCCCTCCTTCAGAGTGCCGGCACTGTACTTCCCATCTCCAGAACTCAAGTCCGGCCTGCCGGTTTCCCTGAATCCCTTCATAAATGTTACTTTGCTCACACTCCAACAGCATGTCAAGTATTAAAAACCATATGCCTCCATTCACTCCTATCAAATATGCTCACACATGCTTGCTGGAAGTCCAAGCCCTCGCACACAAAACTTCCTTTACCCCCTCCCTCCAACCTTTCCTAGGCCGACCCTACCCCGCCTTCCCTCCACTACAGATTTATACACTCGAAGTCACTCTGTCTCGTTCCATTCTCTCTACATGTCCAAACCACCTCAACAACCCCTCCTCAGCTTTCTGGACAATCGTTTGGTAATCCCGCACTCCTCCTAATTTCCAAACTCCAAATTCTCTGCATTATATTCACACCACACATTGACCTCAGACACGACATCTCCACTGCCTCCAGCCTTCTCCTCGTTGCAACATTCATCACCCATGCTTCACACCCATATAAGAGCGTTGGTATAACTATACTCTCATACATTCCCTCTTTACTTCCATGGACAAAGTTCTTTGTCTCCACAGACTCCAAGTGCTCCACTCACCCTTTTCCCTCATCAATTCTATGATTCACCTCATCCTTCATAGACCCATCTGCTGACATGTCCACTCCCAAATATCTGAATACATTCACCTCCTCCATACTCTCTCCTCCAATCTGATATCCAATCTTTCGTCACCTATTCTTTTTGTTATCCTCATCACCTTACTCTTTCCTATATTCACTTTCAATTTTCTTCTTTACACACCCTACCAAATTCATCCACCAACCTCTGCAACTTCTCTTCAGAATCTCCCAAAGCACAGTGTCATCAGCAAAAAGCAACTGTGACAACTCCCACTTTGTATTTGCTTCTTTATCTTTTAGTCCCACACCTCTTGCCAAGACCCTCGCATTCACTTCTCTTACAACCCCATCTATAAATATATTGAACAACCACGGTGACATCACACATCCTTGTCTAAGGCCCACTTTTACTGGGAAATAGTCCCCTTCCCTCCTACACACTCTAACCTGAGCCTCACTATCCTCATAAAAACTCTTCACTGCTTTCAGTAACCTTCCTCCTATTCCATACACCTGCAACATCTGTCACATTGCCCCCCTATCTACCCTATCATACGCCTTTTCCAAATCCATAAATGCCACAAAAACATCTTTACCCTTATCCAAATACTGTTCACCTATATGTTTCACTGTAAACACTTGGTCTACACACCCCTACCTTTCCTAAAGCCCCTTGTTCATCTGCTATCCTGCTTTCTGTCTTACTCCAAATTCTTTCAATAATAACTCTACCATACACTTTACCAGGTACACTCAACAGACTTATTCCCTATAATTTTTGCACTCTCTTTGTCCCCTTTGCCTTTATACAAAGGAACAATACACGCTCTCTGCCAATCCCAAAGTACCTTACCCTCTTCCATACATTTATTAAATAATAGCACCAACCACTCCAAAACTATATCCCCACCTGCTTTTAACATTTCTATCTTTATCCCATCAATCCCAGCTGCCTTACCCCCTTTCATTCTACCCACTGCCTCACGAACTTCCCCTACACACACAACTGGCTCTTCCACACTCCTACAAGATGTTATTCCTCCTTGCCCTACACACGAAATCACAGCTTCCCTGTCTTCATCAACATTTAACAACTCCTCAAAATATTCTCTCCATCTTCCCGATACCTCTAACTCTCCATTTAATAACTCTCCTCTCCTATTTTTAACTGTCAAATCCATTTGTTCTCTAGGCTTCCTCAACTTATTAATCTCATTCCAAAACTTTTTCTTATTTTCAACAAAATTTGCTGATAACATCTCACCCACTCTCTCATTTGCTCTCTTTTACATTGCTTCACCACTCTTTAACCCTCTTTTTCTCTCCATATACTCTTCCCTCCTTGCATCACTTCTACTTTGTAAAAACCTCTCATATGCTAACTTTTTCTCCCTTACTACTCTCTTTACATCATCATTCCACCAATCGCTCCTCTTCCCTCCCGCACCCACTCGCCTGTAACCACAAACTTCTGCTGAACACTCTAACACTGCATTTTTAAATCTACCCCATACATCTTCGACCCCATTGCCTACACTCTCACTAGCCCATCTATCCTCCAATAGTTGTTTATATCTTACCCTAACTGCCTCCTCTTTTAGTTTATAAACCTTCACCTCTCTCTTACTTACTGATTCTATTTTCCTTGTATCCCATCTACCTTTTACTCCCACTGTAGCTATAACTAAAAAGTGATCTGATATATCTGTGGCCCCTCTATAAACATGTACATCCTGAAGTCTACTCAACAGTCTTTTATCTACCAATACATAGTGCAACAAACTACTGTCATTACGCCCTACATCATATCTTGTATACTTATTTATCCTCTTTTTCTTAAAATATGTATTACCTATAACTAAACCCCTTTCTATACAAAGTTCAATCAAAGGGCTCCCATTATCATTTACACCTGGCACCCCAAACTTACCTACTACACCCTCTCTGCACGTTTCTCCCACTTTAGCATTTAGGTCCCCTACCACAATTACTCTCTCATTTGGTTCATATTCCCTCTTTTCCTTCCATAACTGATCCTTCAACATTATTGCTACCCCTTCCTTAGCTCTAACTCTCTCAGATACTCCTGACTTAATCCCATTTATTTCTCCCCACTGAAACTCGCCTACCCCCTTCAGCTTTGTTTCGCTTAAGGCCAGGACATACACACATTACTTACCTTAAAATATTTTCATCATTAGAGTGAATACAGTGGACCCCCGGTTATCGGCCATAATTCATTCCAGAATGCTGTTCGAGTGCCATTACCGAACGAATTTGTTCCCATAAGGAATACAGTGGACCCCCGGTTTTCGTGATTTTTTCGTTCCAGAATGTTGTTCAAGTGCCATTACCAAACGAATTTATTCCCATAAGGAATAATGTAAAGTAGACTAGTCCTTTTAGACCCCAAAAATACACTTACAAAAGCATTTACAAAAATACACTTGCATACAAGGGCGAGTTTGGAGCATCACGAACACCGGGAGTCCACTGTAATGTAAATTAGATTAGTCCTTTTAGACCCCCAAAAATACACTTACAAATGCACTTACAAAAATACACTTACATAATTGTTTGAGTTTGGAGCAGTACGTAATCCGGGGGTCCACTGTATATATATATATTGTAGGAAGTCTGAATAAATGAAGAAAAAGTATAATTAAAAACCTCTGCAATAGAGAAACATCGTAAAGCAAAGCACTGTAACGCGGGGCCAACCTATACACCAAATACTGAAGACAGGACGCCATGGGCTTAGCTCCACTCCTATAGCTACAATCATTTAATCACGCACCTCTTCGAATTGGTGATGAGTGCAGTATGCCAGGAGGTGTGAATGTAGGTTTGAGAGAAGTCGAAGAAGATGCTGAGGATGAGTACCCCCGAGTCGTGAGTCTATATACTGACGCGCAGTGTCACGTTCATCTTGGCTGCTTCCTTGCTCCTCACCGCTATCAACTCCTGAAAAAAAATCACCACACTCCATGAACTCAAGTTTTACTTACAATTAACTCATAATTTTGAGAGAAAACTTTAGACACTGGTTTGATCCATTTTGGATCATTATCAAGGCACAACTGACTTGATAATGATCCAGAATGAAGCAACACATTGTCTCAAGTTCCCTCACTAAAACTGTAGGGTAGTTGCAAATTGCTCCAACCACACTATTGTGAATTTTATTCTGAAAGTTTTCTCTGCGAGTACAAGGTAATAAGATATAGGAAAATTGAACTGTAGAATTTTGAAATGAATTTGGATTTATGTTGAAGTACAATAAGTCATCATACCTCTACCAACTTCTATACACACATTATCCAGTGGAAAGGCTAATTTTCCATACATACCTGCTGAAGATGCTGACCACTTTTGCCGAGTTTCAGATGCTTGTGGCAGGATAGCTTGGCATTCTTGATTTTCCAAATTTTCATCAGAAGTTTCTGGTTTATGAGGTTCAGAGTCCTTGCTGGCTAAACATTCATCCCGGGTCTCCTCCTTATGGGAGTCTGAATCTCCACTAGCTAGACATTCCTCTCGAGTCTCTGCCTTGTAAGTTTCCGAGTCTCTTCTTGTTAAACCTTCATAGCGAGTTGCAGGTTTACCTTTAATTAGACCCTTTTTACCTGGTTTTTCTTCTTCGAGGATCTGGTTTAGCTGATGTTCCTAAAACAAAATAATTTAGAGGTCCAATATCTTATCCGTGAAGGTGCATTCCTTACAATACATGTACATTAAATAAAAGGGTTCACAGGTATACAGTGGACCCCCGAGTTTCGTAAAAACTTCACTCCTGAAGTCTGCTCAAGTGCCATTACCGAACGAATTTACTCCCTTAAGGAAAAATGTCACGTAGGTTAGTCTATTTCAGACCCCCAAAAATACTTTTCCACAAGCACTTACAATATTATACTTACATAAATGTACGATTTCCGGGGTTTACGAAACTCGGGGGTCCACTGTAATTATATTCATAGGTACTAAACCTGTATGGGCCATAGATCACCTGGGGAATGGGAAGTACAGTGGACCCCCGAGTAACGTAAAAACTTCATTCCAGAAGCCTGCTCAAGTGTAATTACCGAACGAATTTACTCCCTTAAGGAATAATGTCACGTAGGTTAGTCTATTTCAGACCCCCAAAAATACACTTCCACAAGCCCTTACAATATTATACTTACATAATTGTACGATTTCCGGGGTGTTCGTTACTCGGGGGTCCACTGTAATCAGATTTGCCACCAGGAAGAGGCAGGTAGATCTAATTCCTTGGATTGGGGCAGGTAGATCTAATTCCTTGGATCAAGAGTCCTTCATCAGCATCAAGGTACTCCACTTAAAGGTACTCACCGTATGAAATCTGAGGTTGGCCAGTAAAGTGTGCATCAAGTCTCGAGGTAAAGTGGTCGAGGTGTGATGACAGAGGGTTGGGGTATCTTCAGGAGAGCCATACCCGAGTAGCGCAGCAACGTGACTATGGTCCTCAAGACTCACCACTAAAATACCCAACTGCAAACGCTGTAACCATTGCTTACATCAATATAAAAACTTGAATAAAACCAGTGGATTATCTTACATAATCAGCAGCTTGTAAGAAAATATTACCATTTATATATGACTAATAAAGAATACTATTCAAAACATATTAGATGCTCAAAATATTTTGTAACAGCCTAACCAATCTGTAAATTGGAATTTTTACCTGACCACGAGAAAGCCGCCCCCAATCTTCTGGTGACTTTGGCAAAAGACAATAGAGGAGACTCATACGTGAGGCCAAGGGAGGGAGAAGTAAAGGCGAACTCAGACCCTCGCATACACCAGCTTCTATGGCTCGAGGCAATTTGGCATCAACTAGCCTGTACGTTAAGAATGAACCTTTATAAAAATCAAAGGAGAAATAAGAAAATCTCTCAAGATTTTAGTATTATTCACACGAGATGCAAAACAATGTGAAAAAATAGTGAAATTCTAAGTGCTTTCGTAATTTCTTACATTATCAAAGACCTAATTATCACAGGTTCTTGATAATGTGAGAAATCATAAGAGTGCTTGGAATTTCACTATTTTTTCACAGTGGTTGTTTTGCATATTGTGATATCAACTTGTTTACTGTGAAATTGTTGAATCACATGAGATATTACATAATTTAAAAAATAATTATACGAATCATCGAATTATCCACTAAACCCATAAGATGCCTGGATGGGAGGCAATCAGGTTTGATGTAAGGAAAGGGAAGGTAGCTAAAATTCCTCAGAACAAGAGCTCTTCACCAGCATCAAGGCACCCACCATGAAAAATGAGAGTATCCAGTGGATTTTGTCCTGTGTTTTCGAAAGAAATTAAATGGAGCACTGCTTAATCCACATTTTATTACATGTATGTGTAGAAACTTTAAAGTGTTGAGCAATGTATTCCATAGCTGGGTTGGTAGTATGTTCAGCTCACACACTGAGGTCCATGGTTCAATCCCCAATATAGGTGGAAATATTAGGGCACGTTTCCTTAAGACACCTGCTGTCACTGTTCACTTAGCAGTAAGTAGGTACGTACCTGGGTGTTAGTCAACTGGTTGGGTCGCATCCTGGGACAAAATTAACCTGATTTGCTTGAAATGCTCTGCCTAACCAGGGGCTTTCTATATAGTATGTCACTGATGTCAGCTATGGTCTGTATAAGCTGTATCATGTACTTATAGAAATAAAGTATAATTATTATTGAGCATACCTGAAGAGCAGTTCCCTGAGTGGCGATGCCTCAGAACCCAGCACAGCCTGTGTCATGCCACCTGTCAGTGCTAAAGACAGGTGCGTGTTGAGCAGCTGTAGACATAACAACACAAACTTCTCCTGGTCCCTGACAATGATAAACGCTTTTATGTAAAACATAATTAAAAACAACACAATGAACAAACATCCAATGCACTATAACCTTTAAATTAATTCGCAATTTAAGGCGATTTTGAAATCCCCCTGAAATTTGTTTACCCATATCCAATATACTATCTTTTTTTATGGGAAGAGGGAAAGAGGGAGAGGGGGAGAGGGAAAGAGGGAGAGGGGGAGAGGGAAAGAGGGAGAGGGGGAGAGGGAGGAAGGGAAAGAGGGAGGAGAAGGAAGAGGGGAGGGGAAGAGGAAAGAGAAGAATGACAAAATCTGCTTCAAACACATCACTACCTGTCTCCTTGAAGCCTCTCATACTTGTTCCCATTCGGTAATTTTTTGTAAACATTTCCTTTTAGTTTGCTTTCATCATTATGAATAAAACTTTGCAGGACAGTATTGAATTTAATGATATACTAATCTGTTAAATTTATTTATCTAACATTCTTCTTCTTTCTTTCAACACGTCAGCCGTCTCCCACCGAGACAGGGTGGCCCAAAAGAAAAAAACGAAAGTTTCTCCTTTTACATTTAGTAATGTATACAGGAGAAGGGGTTACTAGCCCCTTGCTCCTGGCATTTTAGTTGCCTCTTACGACACTCATAGCTTACGGAGGAAGAATTCTGTTCCACTTCCACTAACATTACAGGACAGTATTGAATTTAATGATATACTAATCTGTTAAATTTATTTATCTAAGAATTCTGTTCCACTTCCACTAACTTTGCAGGACAGTATTGAATTTAATGATATACTAATCTGTTAAATTTATTTATCTAACATTCTTCTTCTTTCTTTCAACACGTCAGCCGTCTCCCACCGAGACAGGGTGGCCCAAAAGAAAAAAACGAAAGTTTCTCCTTTTACATTTAGTAATGTATACAGGAGAAGGGGTTACTAGCCCCTTGCTCCTGGCATTTTAGTTGCCTCTTACGACACTCATAGCTTACGGAGGAAGAATTCTGTTCCACTTCCACTAACATTACCTACTTAATTATACTTTGCAGTTGATATACTTTACTACAATATTTAATTATTAAAATTTTGTGTTTTTGTTTTAACATACTGGCCATCTACCACTAAGGCAGGGTGTCCTAAAAAAAGAAACACTTTCACCATCATTCACACTATTACTGTCTTGCCAAAGGTGCCCAGTTACAACAGTTTAGATGTCACTCCAAACAGAAAATATTCCAAACACTCCCTTTAAAGTGCAGGCATTGTACTTCCCACCTCCAGAACTCAAGTCTGGCTAACTGGTTTCCCTGAATCCCTTCACAAAATGTTACCCATATTCCCAGAAATGCTCATGAAATAATTAAAGTTTCCTTATTTAACAGAGATATAATGAAGTTACAAGAGGAAGGTTATCATATTACCAGAAATGTTCATGAAACAATAATAGTTTCCTAGTTTAACAGATGCAATAATAAAATCACATGAGGAAAGCTATCTTTTACATGCAGTAAATATCCCTATGATCCAATGATTTGCAAAACTTAAAATACAAAAAAACCCCAATTTACAAACACTTCAGGTTAAAAACACCAACACTTACAAATGGAGAACTTAGTAACTGATTACAGATTACATCTGACGAGCTGCAGAATGCACGCGAAACAAAGCCGTCACTTGTAGTATTGTTTTATATAAAAACAGCTTGTTCTCCTTGTTGAAAAATAGGAATGCAACTTGTAAGTTGAGGGCTTTCTTGTACCTTACCTTTAAGTTGGATTTCTTGTATCTTACCTTAAAGGGGGAATTTTCTTGTACCTTACCTTAAAGAAGCAAATGGCTTGATTGGTTTCTCCAAGTCATCAAAGCAGCAGTAGAGTTCAATGAAGGTTCTCAGGAGAGAAAAAGTACCTTCTTGGAGATCAACACAGAAAGGACGATGCCACGATACCACGCGTCTATTGAGAGAAAGAAACCGCAAGTTTTACATATTCGTAAATATTGTAGAGACATACTAGTGCAGAGTAAACCTTTATCACATACACATGCTTCTTGCTTTACAATGTTGTGTTCGATTTATGATTTATGATATTTCAGCTTTACGATGGTGCGATAGCGGCCAAAAACTCCGAGAATTTTGGAAAGATTTTAACATCCTTAACCCTTTGGGGGTCCAAGGGGTCTCTCTGAAACTCGTTCTCAGGGTCCACGAATTTCAAAAAAAAAAAAAATTATTTTTTCTTATGAAATAAGAGAATCTTTTTCCGATCATAACGCCATAAAAATTATGAAATTTGATCGAAAACTAATGGAATTATGCTTTCGCGAAGTTAGCAGTATCCATGGCATTTACGCATCGGCGATTTCGCCCAATTTGAGCCCTATTTTCAGCAAATTCCAATGTTTCAGTCTACTAAAATTATAGCTATTTCGCTAGAACTCCATTTCTTCTATCGATTGAGTACAAGAAACTGCCTATTTACCAATTTCAACTACCCAAAATAGTGGTCAGAAAATGGCAATTTGGCCAATTGCACACAAATTTCAAACGATGCCAATTTCAAAATAGGATCCATAATAAACAAGGCAGACATTCCTGGCACTAAAATAACATCTACTCTGTTTATTAGTCACGTCTCCAGGCCCCTCTTATATCACTCTTGCTTTCCATTTTGAATTTTTATTCTCACAAAAAAATAGATTTACTGTTATGTATACAACTGCATCATTGTAAAAATGGTATAAATAATATCAGCACACTTGTGCAAGAATATTAGACTCTCCAGTTGATGTGTATTGGACGCATAGTGTGATTTGTTTACTCTTGAACATCGGCCAAAATCGAACATTTTCGCTACTTTGCGCTCAGTTTCAAGGTACTTGTCATCGTGAAACCAGTCAAAATTATCTCTATTTCTGTAATATATCATCTATTCTATAAAATGAGACTAAGAAAACGAGAATACAAGCATAAATACCATACAAAAATAGACTGCAAAGTCGCTGTTTAACACCAAAAACACAGTCAGTTTTTTTTCCTCATTATGCACTGTGTGGTGCAGGAAATTTTTTATACTGCGCACACTGACCGCACAGATCCATTCTATCACATCTAGGCCTAACAGCCTGTTTCTGCTTGATTTGAAGGCGCTAGAATTTAGGCGTACTAGTACGTCAATAACCCCAGAGCATAAGCCGTACTAGTACGACCAAAACCCCGAAAGGGTTAATGCTATCAGGATAAGCTTTAATGCATTTACTTACTTTTCAATATACAGTGGACCCCCGGAAATCGGACATAATTCGTTCCAGAATGCTGTTCTAGTGCCGTTACCGAATGAATTTTTTCCCATAAGGACAAATGTAAATTAGATTACAGTGGACCCTCGGTTAACGAAAGGTTTAGTTAACGAAAAAATCGGTTACCGAAAGCTTTTTTCGGTATCAGTTACTGAAAAAATCCTCGGTTAGCGAAACATATTAGACCTGTCCGCATGCTCCGCGCCTGGCCTGCGCAAGACGCCAGTGAAGCGTTGTTTACCATTGAGAGAACATTACCCAGCGCGCTCTTTCAAACATTCACAATACATTTGGTGTCTTTTTTGGTGGTTTTTTAGTGGTGTGCAGAAGAGCATCTATAAATGCTCAACACGTCGAACCTTGAAATGGATTGCAGACAGTGGTGAGGATGTGGAAGAGTTGGTGGAGGAGCACAGGATAGAGCTAACAACTGAAGAGCTGTAAGAGCTTCATCTGGAACAGCAACAGACCACAGCTGAGGTTATTGCTTCACAGGAGGAGGGAGAGAGAGAGAAGGAGGTGCCTTCTTCAGTGCTTAAGGAGATGTGTACAAAGTGGAATGAGTTGCAGACATTTATTGAAAGACACCACCCTTAGCAAGCTGAAATGAGCCTTCTGTGCAACCACTTCAGTGACAGAGCCATGTTGCACTTCAGGAAAGTATTAAAGAGTCGCCAGAAACAGAGGACTGTGGACAGTTACTTCACCAGGCAGGCGTCTAGTGACTCTCAAGCTGGTCCTAGTGGCATTAAAAGACCAAGAAGGGAAGTAACCCCAGAGGGACTTGTTACCTGAAGTCCTTTTGGAGGGGATTCCCCTTCCAACCACTAACTCCCTGCCCTTGTCATCATCCCTATCCTCCAGATGCCTGCAAGTCTCTTCAATAAAGGTAAGTAAATGTTATTTATATTTTATTTTTGGTGAATATTTTTTTGTGGAACGGATTAATTGTATTTACATTATTTCTTATGGGAAATAAGGGTTCGGATTACGAAAGATTCAGATTAAGTAATAGCTCCTGGAACGGATTAATTTCGTTAACCGAGGGTCCACTGTAGTCCGTTTCAGACCCCCAAAAATACACTTACAAAAATACACTTACATAATTGTTCGAGTAGGGAGCAGTACGATTTCTGGGGTCCACTGTACTGGTATTTAGCTAGCTACAGTAATTATTTGTTTATTTACTTATTCAGTGGCAGTAGTTATTTATTTATTGACTGATTTATCATAGTCATATATTACTTATGAGTTTTTCAACTTACGATGGGTTCATTGGAGCGTAATCCCGTCTTAAGTCCAGGAGTGTACTCCGTTTCACTCAGAGTAGATGCGAGGTTTGTCGAAGTGAGATTGCAGCTCTCAGCAAGGAAGTTGCTAGTGACAGACAACCAAAAATTTTATACTCACTCAGAATAGAGCTTCATCAAGTCAACTTCAGGCTCTACCACAAGCATAACGAAGATGTTCAACGTTTTCCGAGCACGATACGGATTAGCAACTATTTTATAGGACACTTTTGCTGACTGTGGTAATGTGACGTGACAGTAATGCCTAAGATATAAAAAGATATTTGTAATTCTGTTTGTGTTCGAGGCAGTTTGTGTCTGTAGGGGCTGCAATTATGTACCATAGTCTCTGTGGGGGATAGAGTGGACCCCCAGATTTCGTACTGCTCCCAACTCAAACATTTATGTAAGTGTATTTTTGTAAGTGCTTTTGTAAGTGTATTTTTGGGGTCTGAAACGGACTAATCTAATTTACATTATTCCTAATGGGAACAAATTCGTTCGGTAACGGCACTCGAACAGCACTCTGGAACGAATTATTGACGAAATCCAGGGTCCACTGTACATACCAAGAGCTACCGCAGATACCTGAAATCATGGATAGTAGCAAACTCTATATATAGAAGTCATTTTTTCATTTATATACAGACCTACGATAAAGTTTAATTGATAAAGTATGCACAATAAATCAAGAATTAACACTATTTTCATTGATGGCAAGCAAGTGCAAAGCTTCTCTTAGGCTTTGAAGAATTGCCACCATCACTACTTTTACACTTTGTTGCCATTATTAAGCAAAATTAAGGGTTATTTTTAGGCCACGGTAAGCCGCGGAAAACTGAAACCATTGAAATTGAATCCGCAGATACAGGAGTTCTACTGTACTTGTATAATTACCTATTCAATTTACAAGGATGAATTACAGCTGCTGGGCTCACACTGTTCTGAATCTTATCCTGGTAGTGTGAAAAAAATAAAATCACATTCCAGAAGGTCTTATTGGGACATTTTGTAACAAGTTTTACACAGAGGAAAACCTTTTAATAAGAGTTTTGTAATGTGTATTTTTTCTTTGTATACTAAACATATCTGGCAAAGTTTGTCTATCTACCCTAATCACAAATGAAAACCTTTAACACACCTCGGTTAGACCGAAAATATGGGACAGAGTCCGCTGGGTCAATCGACTCAGAAACAACGAACAAAATCTACCTGTTACGAATTGCCCTGTATATTGTTATAATCATGGCAAACAGTATCAATAATCATCACAATCACCATTACCAGCCACCCATTCTCCCCATTATTTCATTAAATCAGGTTACTGAAGGTGCTAATAATAAATAGGTAATCATGAAATTAGTCTACAGTAAGCTCTTATAAAGCTCCTTTATACAGTGTGAATTTTTGTGAATTTAATTGAAAAAGAGCATTCAAGACTGAATAAAAAAATTAAAGTTTTTCACAGTAGGTACTATTCAATTCTGAATACACCTTTTCAAATGCATTTTATGTACAAGTCCTATACATACTTATTATAAAGTTTTATTGATAAATTATACACAAGTGGAGAATTATCACCTTTTTCACTTCACGGCTCCTTTTAGGCTTTGAAGAACTGCCATCTTTTCTACTTTTGCACTTGAAGGCCATTATTATGCAAAATTAAGAAGTAATTTTGGGCCACAGTAAACCGGGGATACTGAATCAGTGAATACTGGGGTTTTACTGTACAGTGGACCCCCAAGTTTCGTAAAAACTTCACTCCTGAAGTCTGCTCAAGCACCATTACCGAACGAATTTACTCCCTTAAGGAAAAATGTCACGTAGGTTAGTCTATTTCAGACCCCCAAAAATACACTTCCACAAGCACTTACAATATTATACTTGCATAATTGTACGATTTCCGGGGTTTACGAAACTCGGGGGTCCACTGTATTTATAATAGTTTCATAAGACAGTTTGCATCATTTTATAACCATCTTACCTGTCTGTAGGTATGGCAGTCCAGGCTATGGAGTGAGTGGTTCCAGCACTAATCTGGTGAACAGCAACATCCAGTCCCATAACTTTCTTGGGCCGCTGAATAGGCGACACTGTATGACCCTGCCCACACTGACCCATCGTATTTGAACCCCAGGCATAAACCTGAAATATTTTTTTAAACTGTTAATTTTTCCCAGGATCATCACCTGTCAGATCAACCAGACTGCGAAGGATATATGTGGGGCATCAGTGTGCCAGCAGCAACAGCCTGGTTGACCAGGCAAGCACCAGATCAGCCTGGCACACACACATACATGTACATAGATTTTTTTTTTTTTTTTCAACAAGTCGGCCGTCTCCCACCGAGGCAGGGTGACCCAAAAAGAAAAAATCCCCAAAAAGAAAATACTTTCATCATCATTCAACACTTTCACCACACTCATACATAATCACTCTCTGCAGAGGAGCTCAGATACGACATCTGAGAAAAGTCCCTCCCAGCTGTTACTATCTCAAACCCCTCCTTTAAAGTGCAGGCATTGTACTTCCCATTTCCAGGACAAGTCCAACTAAATCAATTAACTGGTTTCCCTGAATCCCTTCACAAAATGTTACCCTGCTCACACTCCAACAGATCGTCATGTCCCAAAAACCATTCGTCTCCATTCACTCCTATCTAACACGCTCACACATGCTTGCTGGAAGTCCAAGCCCCTCGCCCACAAAACCTTTATCCCTTCCCTCCAACCTTTTCTAGGACGACCCCTACCCAGCCTTCCTTCCCCTACAGATTTATACGCTCCAAGTCATTCTACTTTGATCCATTCTCTCTAAATGACCAAACCACCTCAACAACCCCTCTTCAGCCCTCTGACAAATACTTTTAATAACTCCACACCTTCTCCTAATTTAAACATTCCGAATTTTTTGCATAATATTTACACCACACATTGGCCTTAGACAGGACATCTCCACTGCCTCCAGCCTCCTCCTCGCTGCAGCATTTGCAACCCATGCTTCACACCCATATATGAATGTTGGTACCACTATACTTTCGTACATTCCCTTCTTTGCCTCCATGGATAACGTTTTTTGTCTCAACAGATACCTCAACGCACCACTCATCTTTTTTCCTTCATCAATTCTATGGTTAACCTCATCCTTCATAAACCCATCCGCTGACACGTCAACTCCCAAATATCTGAAAACATTTATTTCTTCCATAATCCCTCTCTCCAATGTGATATCCAATTTTTCTTTATTTAAATTGTTTGATACCCTCATCACCTTACTCTTATCTATGTTCACTTTTAACTTTCTACCTTTACACACTCTCCCAAACTCGTCCACTAAAATTTGCAACTTTTCTTTAGAATCTCCCATAAGCACAGTATCATCAGCAAACAGTAACTGTGTCAACTCCCATTTTGCATTTAATTCTCCATAATTTAATCCCACCCCTCTCCCCAACACCCTAGCATTTACTTCTTTACAACCCCATCTATAAATATATTAAACAACCATGGTGACATTACACATCCCTGTCTAAGACCTACTTTTACCGGAAGTAATCTCTCTCTTCTACACACCCTAACCTGAGCCTCACTATCCTCATAAAAACTCTTTACAGCCTTCAGTAACTTACTACCTATTCCATACACTTGCAACATTTGCCACATTGCTCCCCTATCCACTCTACCATATGCCTTTTCTAAATCCATAAATGCAATGAAAACTTCTCTACCTTTATCTAAATACTGTTCACATATATGCTTCACTGTAAAAACTTGATCTACACATCCCCTACCCACTCTAAAGCCTCCTTGCTCATCTGCAATCCTACTCTCTGTCTTACCACTAATTCTATCAATAATAACCCTGCCATACACTTTACCTGGTATACTCAGTAAACTTATTCCCCTATAATTTTTACACTCTCTTTTATCCCCCTTCCCTTTATATAAAGGAACTATACATGCTCTCTGCCAATCCCTAGGTACCTTCCCCTCTTTCATACATTTATTAAACAAAAATACCAACCACTCCAGGACTATATCCCCCGTGGAAAAATAAACACATAAGCAGTATAATGTGATCCTTTATTGACAACGTTTCGCCCACACAGTTGGCTTTTAACATTTCTGTCATGATCCCGTCAGTTCCAGCTGCTTTACCCCCTTTCATTCTACGCAATGCCTCACGCACCTCCCCCACACTCACATCCTGCTCTTCTTCACTCCTAAACTATGTTGTACCTCCCTGGACAGTACATGAAATTACTGCCTCCTTTTTTTCATCGACATTTAAAAGTTCCTCAAAATATTCCCGCCATCTACCCAATACCTCCAGCTCCCCATCTACTAACTCCCCTACTCTGTTTTTAACTGACAAATCCATTCGTTCCATAGGCTTTCTTACCTTGTTTATCTCACTCCAAAAATTTTTCTTGTTTTCAGCAAAATTTCTTGACAGAGCCTCTCCCATTCTTTCATCCGCTCTTCTTTTGCACTCTCTCACCACTCTCTTCACCTTTCTTTCACTCTCCATATACTCTGCTCTTCTATTAACACTTATGTTTTGTAAAAACCTCTCATAAGCTACCTTTTTCTCTTTTATCACACCCTTTACTTCTTCATTCCACCACTCACTCCTCTTTCCTCCTGCACCCACCCTCCTATAGCCCCACATTCTAATACTGCATTTTTAAAACTATCCCAACTCTCTTCAACCCCCCCACTACTCATACTTGCACTAGCCCACCTTTCTGCCAATAGTTGCATACATCTCACCCTAACTTCCTCCTCCCTTAGTTTATACACTTTTACCTCTCTCTTACTTTCTGTTGCCATTTTCATTTTGTCCAATCTACCTTTTACTCTAACTGTAGCTACAACCAAATAATGATCTGATATATCTGTTGCCCCTCTATAAACATGTACATCCTGAAGCCTACCCATCAACCTTTTATCCACCAATACATAATCCAACAAACTACTTTCCTTACGTGCTATATCATACCTTGTATATTTATTTTTCCTCTTTTTCATATAATATGTATTACTTATTACCAAACCTCTTTCTACACATAGCTCAATTAATGGTTCCCCATTTACATTTACCCCTGGCACCCCAAATTTACCTACTACTCCCTCCACAACATTTTTACCCACTTTAGCATTAAGATCCCCAACCACAATTACTCTCTCACTTGGTTCAAAACTCCCCACACACTCAACATTTCCCAAAATCTCTCTCTCTCCTCTACGCTTCTCTCTTCTCCAGATGCATAAACACTTACTATAACCCACTTTTCACATCCAACCTTTATTTTACTCCACATAATCCTTGAATTTATACATTTATATTCCCTCTTTACCTGCCATAACTGATTATTCAACATTATTGCCACTCCTTCTTTAGCTCTAACTCTATTTGAAACCTCTGACCTAATCCCATTTATTTCTCCCCACTGAAACTCTCCTACCCCCTTCAGCTTTGTCTCACTTAAAGCCAGGACATCCAGCTTCTTTTCATTCATAACATCTACAATCATCTCTTTCTTATCATTCGCACAACATCCACACACATTCAAACATCCCACTTTGACGGTTTTCTTCTTTTTCTTTTTAGTAAGCTATACAGGAAAATGGGTTACTAGCCCACTGTTCCCGGCATTTTAGTTGACTTTTACAACACGCATGGCTTACGGAGGAAAGATTCTTATTCCACTTCCCCATGGATATGAAAGGAAAAGCAATAAGAACAAGAACTATTAAGATAAAATCAAAGAAATCTCAGATGAGTGTGTATACATAAACGTGTACATGTTTGCATAGCGTGACCTAAGTGTAAGTAAAAATAGCAAGACGTACCTGAAATCTTGCATGTTTATGAGACAGAAAAAAGACACCAGCAATACTACCATCATGTAAAACAGTTTCAGGTTTCTGTTTCACAGTCACCTGGCAGGATGGTAGTACCTCCCTGGGTGGTTGCTGTCTACCAACCTACTACCTACCATATACATATATATATAACCTACCTACTATATACATATACAGTGGTACCCCGACTTACGATATTTTTTCATTCCAGAATGCTGTTCAAGTGCCATTACTAAACGAATTTATCCCCATAAGGAATGATGTAAAATAGACTAGTCCTTTTAGACCCCCAAAATTACACTTACAAAAGCATTTAAAAAAATAAACTTACATAAAAGGGTGAGTTTGGGGACCATCGTAAGTCGGGGTACCACTGTATATATATAACATCTTTTAGGAGTTGGACTCGAGTCCTGGAAATGGGAAGTACAATGCCTGCACTTTAAAGGAGGGGATTGAGATATTGGCAGTTTGGAGGGATTTTCTGAACTGTTGTATCTTAGCACCTCTGCAAAGACAGTGATTATGTGTGAGTGAGGTGAAAATGTTGAATGATGAAAGTATTTTCTTTTGAGGATTTTTTCTTTCTTTTTGGGTCACCCTGCCTCGGTGGGAGACAGCCAACGTGTTGATAAAAACAAAAAAATTCCAAGGAATTGTTAAGAATGAAACCCATACAATAATTCTATTAAAAGCCATAATTTTCAAGAGTAATATTTGTGAAATTACATTTTTTTTTTAACACACTGGCCATTTCCCATCAAGGCGACCCAAAAAAGAAGAAACACTTTCATCATCACTCACTCCATCACTGTCTCGCCAGAGGCACGACAATAATACAGCTCAAAAACTGCAACATATCTCCACCCCTCCTTCAGAGTGCAGGCATTGTACTTCCCACCTCCAGGACTCAAGTCCGGCTAACAAGTTTCCCTGTATCCCTTTACAAAATATTACCCTGCTCACCCTCCAACAGCTCATCAGGTCCCAAAAACCATTCACCTCCATTCACTCCTATCTAACATGCTTACACATGCCTGCTGCATGTCCAAGCCCATTGCATACAAAACCTCTTTTACCCCCTCCCTCCAACTTTTTCCAGGACGACCCATACCCCTACTTGCAAGAAAAATATTAAGGATTCTCACCTCAGACTCATGTGTTAGTGCCATCACATGGGAGTCTCCAGCAGATATATCCACAATCCGCAACCCTGCTAACTCCTCAATTGGCTGTGGTCTCAGCATGGTGGCTTCAGTCGACCCTAAGGCAAGACACGGACCTGTGCCCCACACCCAAACCTGAAAATGCGCGTTGTCACCTCCTTGGACCTGTTCAGCAAACCACGCAAGGCAGACATCATCAGCAGAGTTGAGGCAGTGGATGACAGAATGATTATGGTATTTACAAACTACACAATTCTGTACACTTGAAGATGTAATAAGGAAAAAACTTCAAACCAAAAATAAGCCAAATATAACACTTTAGACACTATACCAGATATAAAGTACAGGGGTCCCAAACTTATGAATGCATAGCATTCCTAGTGTTGCAACTCACAAAACAGTACCTTCCACCTCACAACATAGTTTCCAATACAATATACTAGTACAAAGGAGGATTTGGTGTCACATGTTCATGACTGTAGATTAGCATTCATGAAATAATTATTTTATAAGTATACTTTTCAATAACTTGTAAGTGAGAATGTTAGTAGCATGAGAGTTCATAAGGTGGCCACCCCCTGTACTTGAAGATAATAATTTTAAGTACGTACTGTACTATATACGTATATATATTTATATATATATATAAACTGTACAGTATATTTTGAAAAAAATTTGTTTTCTGCATGTGCATCCATGATTCCTTTGCAAATGCTTATTACTCATACAAATACTTATGATAGTATTCTTACGTACTAGTTAATACTTAATATGAACCTCATCCTACTTTGATTACTTATCTATGTATTGAAATTTTACATACTTAGAAATAAAAGTATCATGCAAAGAGAGAATGATTGAGAGAGAGAGCTACACTTCCCTGGCATACAGCTTGCACCTGAGCATTTCATCAAAACAAACACACAAAAAACAAAGAAAAAAAACACCTCATAAAATCTATTTTAGACAATTTACAAGAAGTTCCATTCATGAACAAAATTATTATATTTGTGGTTTAAAAAACTTAAAAGTTTATAAACGAGACACTTGTGCAACACTTGCATATCTTTATTCTTGAAACGTTTTGCCAACCAGTGGCTTCATCAGTCCGATACAGAGAACAGTGAAAGATGAGGATGAGCTTGAGGTAATCAGTCCCTCAGCCTGGAGATGATGTGTTCCATCTATCAATATTGATGAATTGAACACACCTTCAAGCTGAAGGACTGATTGCCTCAAACAGTACTGAGATTAACTTTACAGTGTCGTTTGCACTTCAGATACAAGATGTTGGATACACGCACCAAAATAATGTACAGTACTCTAAATTATCAGTAAACATGGGAGTGGCTCATCCCAGGTTGGCCAGGGCAAGAAGTATATATGATCCTGGAACAAACACAAGCAGTGGCCTTCCTTGTCCACAAAAGAGGTGCAGGTGCTAGGTCACACACATCACACATCCTGTAGTGGTACAGCCAGTTCTTTATTAAAGTGAATCATGAACGCCATGAAGGGGTCGCATTATTCAAATTATCATTACAGGTGCTCCTCAACTTACGATGGTTCCACTTTCGACATTTTGACTTTACACAGGTGCAAAAGCAATTACAGTGGACCCCCGGCTAACAAACAAAATTCATTCCAGAAGCCTGCTCAAGTGCCATTATCGAACGAATTTACTTCCTTAAGAAATAATGTCACGTAGGTTAGTCTATTTCAGACCCCCAAAAATACACTTCCACAAGCACTTACAACATTATACTTACATAATTGTATGATTTCCGGGGTGTTCGTTAGCCGGGGGTCCACTGTACTTTGGAAATGAAACATAAGATAATTACCCAGCATGAAGGAGGCAAGTCCATAACTTGTATTCATTTATTTACTTTTCGATACAGCCTCTCCTCAATTAATGACAGTTCTGTTCCTGAGACAACGTTGTTAAACAAATTCTTCGCTAAGTGAGGAGCATACTTACTATAATGGTAGTGAGTTTGTGTCAGCCATCTTTGATATTGTTTTAATGTCACCTTTGCACCATTTAAAACATTTCTGGAACATTTTTAAATGTTTATACAGTAGTATACTTTATATTGAAATAAACAGAATAGAGGAAATCAGCTCTATACATTATTTAGGTATGAATACTGGTCAGAGAGCCCGTCGTAAGTTCGAGGCATCAGTAAACATGTACGTTGCTAAGTGAGGAGAGGCTGTACTCATATTTAATTACAGTAATTATTTGTTTACTTATTCAGTGACAATAGTTATTTATTTAGCATATCATACTCTACTTATATTTTAGACAGGATGGGTTCGTCAGAATGTAACCCCATTGTAAGTCAAGGAGCACCTGTATTCAAATTACATGTAAATTTTGGGCAAGATCTGCAGAGTTTGGGAGAAATAAAGAAGCGCTAATTAATTTTGCAACAAATTAAAATTCGCACTATTCGAACTTGTACTAATCGAGACCTGGCTGTATTTATACAGAGACCGATTTGTGCATGAGTATTTTTTTCACTGAATTTTATTCACTGATCTCACTAATAAATCAGGATCTTAATAGAATGAAGTTAGTTGTGTCACATCCATACAGTATCCTTAACTTTTATATTGAAAGGAAAGTTGGAAAATTGTCTTGAAACAACCTTAAGGTACAGTGGACCCTCGGTTTCCGTTGATAATTCTTTCCAGAATGCTGTTTGAGTGTCGTTACCGAACGAATTTGTTCCCATAAGGACGAATGTAAATTAGATTAGTCATTTCAGACCCCCAAAAATACACTTACAAAAGCACTTACAAAAATACACTTACATAATTGTTCGAGTTGGGAGCTATACGAAAACCGAGGGTCCACTGTAATTTTTAAGGTGTTATACCATGCAATCCCCTGAAACAAATTTAATTCATTCCAAATATTTTTTTTGGTTTTGATCTTAATAATTATGCCAGGCATCCCTCTCCTTAAATCCTCCTCTCTTATCTTAATTTATAATACTAAAGGCCTTTATTTTTTTTACGGTATTTTAACCTTTATCACAATTATTGTTTTAATCTTTGTTCCACTGATAATTCTTGTCCTTCCCATCCAGTCACTGTTCTTTTACACAAGTAATTCATCTTATTAAGTCTTATTGCCCGGTACTTGTACGGTTAATCTCTTAGTCATCACATTCATTGTTTTAGTCCACCTGGAATTAAAATTTATACTTTTTTTTGTATCTTACAAGCCAATAATTTTTCCTCAATTCATATTTTGGTTATTACATAGTGTGAGTCCAAATTTTAAGCTGCCCAAAATACTGTGCAGCCTATGAGCTTTTCAAAATTTGAAACAGTTTTGTATGCATTTCTAAAAAGCAAATTATTATTATTCTTTCAACAAATCGGCCATATCCCACCAAGGCAGGGTGACCCAAAAAGAAAAACAAAAGTTTCTCTTTTTAACTTTAGTAATGTATACAGGAGAAGGGGTTACTAGCTCCTTGCTCCCGGCATTTTAGTCGCATCTTACGACACACATGGCTTATGGAGGAAGAATTCTGTTCCACTTCCCCATGGAGAATATACAGTGGACCTCCGCCCCCCGCAATTATTATTATTTATATTTTTAATTATTATTATTAGCAAAGGATAAATATGAACTTTTAGTATATACAGTGGACCCCCGCCTAACGAGCAAAATTCATTCCAGAAGCCTGCTCAAGTGCCATTACCGAACGAATTTACTTCCTTAAGAAATAATGTCACATAGGTTAGTCTATTTCAGACCCCCAAAAATACACTTCCACATGCACTTACAATATTATACTTACATAATTGTATGATTTCCAGGGTGCTCGTTAGGCGGGGTCCACTGTATAGTTTTAAGACTTCATTTAAAAAGAGAATAATTCTATTATGTAAATACTTAAGAAAAAAATTCTAACTTTTAGAAACGTATTATATAACACATCTTCATTGCCAATTACAGTATATCACATTTTAAATTTTAATTTACATAAATTTAAATTCAAACTGATATAGCTAACCTTAATTACAGCGTTTAGCAATTTCTAACAATAAATATTTAATAGGCAAAGCGTCTCAAGAGTGGAATCAGGATATAAACACTGCACAGCATAACAGCATATCATTAACGTAAAAATACTGGCTCGTGTCCAAAATGTAAAATTATAACATGCAAAAAAAAAATTGACTTAGACAATAGGCCTTTGTGAATTAAAGATATTACAGGTTACAACTCAATGACTTAACATCTACTGCAAAATAAGGTGGTGTGTATTGTATGAGAGTCATTGAGATCTTGCAAAGTTCCTGTGTAGTGCAATTTTTCATAACTGCAATCGAAAAAGTGCATCAGGAACTGAAGAACACATACTTCGAAGGCCTTTCAATATACAGTGGACCCTCGGATCCATTGATCCGGGGGTTCACTGTATTTTCAATTTTGGATGTAAGTTTTCAATTACATTTAAAAACAACGGCACTACATAGAGGATTTACAGGAGAGCGGACTGTCAGTAATACTTTGACCAAGAACAGTAACCCAGCAAGCTATATTACACAGTAACCTGTCGTCCAACTTTAAGAGAGCACTGATTATGTAACCAGGGGGACTCTTTCTCACTGCCAGATATAAGCTCTTCACGTATGTAATTTCATTACTGACTGTTAACTGTACATATAAAAAAGTGTTAAGGTTTCACTCAATATTCCCTTTTAAAACACAATTTGGAAAGCAAGTTTGGTTTAAAATTATAATTTCTGTGTTTCCACATATTAATTTAGAATAATTTCAAATGGTTCGTCTCTACCTTATATATTTTATGTGCTCAACCCATCGGAAGGCCTCTGTCAGATGACCAAAAGTTCCAACACTTGTTCTGTTTCCTGACAAACCTTACCTAACCCAACCTAACCACATGGGTCATACAGCTGTCTAGAAAAAAAAAAATTTGATTTGGAGGACAGGTTGAATGTGGGTCACTACAACACAGTATATATGCATGCAAGCTAATGTAGAAAATGTGATTCTTAGTCAAGTCAAAAGTAGGTATAGCAGTCTTTAAATAGTTAGTCAGGTGTATCATACGGTTTAAGGGATATACGTTACTCCAGTAACTCTTGAGCAATACACTCAGCTCTCATACAAAGCTCTTCTGCACAGTAAAATTTTTCATAAATGCAACTGAAACAGAACATCCAAAACTGAACAGCACTTGGAAAAACCTTCATAGTAATGTGCTTTTAAATTTTCAAGGCATTTTTCAATCATCCTTACGAAAAATGCAATTTATGTATACATACGTATAGAGGATCTTTATGAGAGAGCTGACTACATTACACACAGCTGCAGCATGTTATTAATTGCCAAAACTCTTATTTTTTATTATTACTGGATATTACTTTTTTTGTTTCAATGGGAGGGTAGTTCCAATTCTTGGATCAAGAATCCTTCAGCATCAAGGGACTTCCTCTCGAAGAGTGGCCCAGAAAGCACACCTTAACTGCATCACTGCATACACACAAGACCAACGTTCAATATAACTAGGCAACTAAACTATTTAGAATACAGGTTGGCACCACATACTTTATTCAGTTAAAAAGGTAACTTATTTTAACCCACAATATAGACAGAATAAAAAAAGCCACAATATCATGGCTGAAGTAATACACTTAAAAGAGGAAACTTAAGAAAAGGTTTCAGTGCATCTTCAACGATCATCAAGTCACAACTGGCCTTCTCTGCTTTTCCTTGCCCAGTTGCAACTTGACAATGTTCCAGAACAGACCAAAATGTCACATTCATCTAAGTGCAGTTTTTTTGTGACTTTGAAGACGAACCATAAACTGTTTTGTTCCATCCTGGACTAGTATCAATGGGACAAAACCCTGTCTAAATTTTCCCCTCCAAATTGTAGGTTAGGCATCAACTGTTCCAGTCATGGTAATGTGACTGTCATAACCAAGAGTTTTAATCAATATTCTTAATAATACTCGCATTCTAAATTCAGGAAATACTATTAAATACAGGAGAGCCTGTTATTATAGGACAAAGAAGAGCAAAGTAACAAGTCTTGTATACAGTGTACAATGGACCCCCGAGTAACGAGCAAAATTCATTCCAGAAGTCTGCTCAAGTGCCATTACCGAACAAATTTACTCCCTTAAGAAATAATGTCAAGTAGGTTAGTTCATTTCAGACCCCCAAAAATACACTTACAAAAGCACTTACAATATTATACTTACATAATTGTAAGATTTCCGGGGTGCTCGTTACTCGGGGGTCCACTGTATTAGTAGTACAGTGGACCCTCGCTATTCGAACATTCTTCATTCCAGAATGCTGTTCAAGTGCTGTTACCCAACAAATTTATTCCCATAAGGAATGATGTAAATTAGATTAATCCATTTCAGACCCCCAAAAATACACTTATAAAAGCACTTAAAATAACAAACTTATATAAAAGGGCGAGTTTGGAGTGTTCGAATAGCGAGGGTCCACTGTATTGTATTCATGTGAACTGCTAAACTTGTGAGAGTGACTGAAGCTTAATCCTCCCCACGTACAACACAGATGAGCAACCTAGTTGTACTTTAAGGAATATCCTGCACATAGTGTGTTGAGAATACAACACACATTTGTTGATAAGGGCCCCACAGTCAACAGATGGAACCAGTACTCTCAAGAGTACATGCTGGACATACAACTCACAATTAGAGATCTTATGTAGAGATGCCTGGCACCTCTCCCTAAGACTATCTACTCATTTTTATTGTACTCCTATTATTGTATTATTACATTATTATTATTATTCTTTTTTTAGTGCACCGGCTGTCTTCCACTGAAACTGTGACCAAAAAAGAAAAACGAAAGTTTTCCTTTTTTACATTTTTATTCATCTGTGCATACATACTTCTCCATGAAAGTCTAATATTGAACAACTCTACAAATTTTTAACCGAGACTAGCCTGTAACAGCGGCTACGACCCCCCTTTACACACACTAACAGCTCTACTCCCAATGAAAGCATTCCCTTACCATGCAGCACTGAATGATCTTTACGATATAAAAGCTTCTTTAAATATAAGACAAATCATTTACAGTACAATATTAAGGAAAAGCACCATAAAAACTAATTTCCTAAAACTTTATAAGAATAAAAGGAGCACTGCAGCAGGCCTACTGGCCTATTATGTACTGTACCTACTTAATTTTTATTTGAGAGATAAAGGCTCAAAATAAATCACTATTACATTGGCATTATTTGCACTACATGCCCTATTTTTTTTTTATGTTTAACCCATTAACTGTCCAAATGTATATATATGTTTTTACCGCTAGCGCTCCGACCTTGATTTTCCCCATAAGAAAGCATGTAAAAAAAACGTATATATACGTTCAGAGCGCTAGCGGTAAAAACGTATATATACGTTTGGACAGTTAATGGGTTAATCTTATTTGGCCCCTCAGAAAATTTACAGAGAAAGGGCTTTGTTAAGCCTCAGCACATTTACATCCTCAGAGTTGTTATTGTACCTCGGCACATTTACATGCTCAGAGCTGTTATTGTACCTCAGCACATTTACATGCTCAGAGCTGTTATTGTACCTCAGCACATTTACAGGCTAAGAACTGTTGCCACATTTCAGCAACTCTCAAAGCTCAGCCATATCTGCAGTATACTACCACCCTAAGGATGCCACCCACAACAGTCAACTAACATCCTTATATCCTGATACTACCTAGTTGCTTCTAGATGAACAAGAGCAGCAAGTATGTATAAAAGAGACGGTCCCAAATATCTCTTCACATCCCAGATCTAGGCGAGTATAAATAGGAAGCGCATCTGTCTCGCACTCGACAAAGGATCAAGCCTCCACAACGTCTTGTACTGAATGACCCCACATGGGTTTAGCGTTTAAAATTAATAAATAAAAGTATCCTCCCACCCCCAGGATGTGAATTTACAATCATCAAATAATACCCAGGTACCTATTTGCTGCTAGGTAAATATGGGTGGCAGATGTTACCGGGAGAGAGTTCCGGGGGTCAACGCCCCTGCGGCCCAGTCTGTGACCAAGCTTTGTTCAGATTTTTAACCAGAAGGGTTAGCCACCCAGGACAGCCCAAGAAAATCAGTGAGACATCAAGGACTGTGTCTTGTTTCCATTAGGGTTCTTCAATCTTGTCCCCCAAGATGTGACCCACACCAGTTGACTAACACCCAGGTACCTACTGCTAGGTGAACAGGGACAACATGTGTAAGGAAACACACCCAAAGTTTCCACCCGGCCGAGGATTGAACCACAAACATTCGGTGTGCGAGAAAAGAGCGTTGCCAACCAGGCCACTGTTATGCCCATATGTCTAGCTTTATCCAGGAATATAACTAATTACGTACTGTAACTTGTAAATTGTACACAAAATGTGTCAAACGTAAATTGCATGCCACAGAAAAGTAAATTTTTCAACACAGCAGTACACTGCGGAAATTTTATCAATTTATCAAATACAGTGGACCCCCGAGTTTCGGTCACCTCAGAAATCGAACATTTATGCAAGTGTAATATTTTAAGTGCTTTTGTAAGTGTATTTTTGGGGGTCTGAAACAGACTAACCTACTTGACATTATTCCTTAAGGGAGTAAATTCGTTCGGTAATGGCACTTGAACAGCCTTCTGGAATGAATTATGACAAACTCGGGGGTCCACCGTAGTATTATGTACCTGATGAATTTAGGTAAATGATATTATGTACCAGATGAATCTGGGTAAATGCTATTATTTATCCGACAAATTTTGGTAAATATTATTTATAATTAACTGGAGCATAAGTTTTCAGGACAGTGCAGGGAACTGTCATACTATATCCAAGGGGAAGCACTAAACCTGTAGGGAATCATGCAATGCATGGGGGGAAATGAGAGGTAATCAGATTTGATCTGGGGTAGAAAAGGAGCAACTCAAATTTCTAGGATCAAGAGCTCTTTTCACCAGTATCAAGAGCCTTTTCACCTGTATCAAGAGCCCTTTACACCAGCATCAAGAGCCCTTTTCCACCCGTATCAAGAGCAATTCCACCAGCATCAATATCTTTTTTGCCAGTATCAAGATCCTATTTTTGTCAGTATCAAAATCCCTTTCCACCAGTATCAAAATCCCTTTCCACCAGTATCAAGATCCCTTTCCACCAGTATCAAGATCCCTTTCCACCAGTATCAAGATCCCTTTCCACCAGTATCAAGATCCCTTTCCACCAGTATCAAGATCCCTTTCCACCAGTATCAAGATCCCTTTCCACCAGTATCAAGATCCCTTTCCACCAGTATCAAGATCCCTTTCCACAGTATCAAGATCCCTTTCCACCAGTATCAAGATCCCTTTCCACCAGTATCAAGATCCCTTTCCACCAGTATCAAGATCCCTTTCCACCAGTATCAAGATCCCTTTCCACCAGTATCAAGACCCCTTCACTGAGGGGAAGGCTCATTTAAGCATGCTCATGCAATAATAAAAAAAATAAACTTACACCATTATTAACAAAGTGAAAGATATCTCGGGGGTGAAGAACTATTAACCCCTTAACTGTCCAAACGTAGATCTACGTTCTTACCGCTAGCGCTCCGACCTTGATTTTCTCCATAAGAAAGCATGTAAAAAAAAAAGTAGATCTACGTTTGGACACTTAAGGGGTTAACGACAAGCCAGAAATGCTCTTAGTAAATCATTCCAAGCTCAAAAAGAAAGGCATTTACCCCCAAGTACATTCATTAATTACCACAGTGATTAGTTTCTCTATGTGCTGTTAGTGTTATTGTGTAAGCTATTACGTAGAAAAAGAATAAGATAGCGGAGGTAGTAAAGAAGACTTTCTCAGGACAACCTTTTAAGGAACAATGCTGAACTTGTGATTAGATGTTTATCAAGATGGGGATGTTTATCACAGTAAACAAGGTGTTTATCACAGTAAACAAGGTGTTTATCGTAATAGTACTAGTTTATTTGGACATGATACAAAGAGTTACAATTTGTTATGAGATGTTATGAGGTGTACATGCCAAAAGCCCCTAATATGCAGGGCATTATCACCATAAACAAGATCAAAACAGTGTCCCGAGAAAGCCTCGTTCATTAAAATGCTTTTCTTCCTCACTACTGCTGGCAGTGCGTCATCTAGATCCACCCTAGTACAGGTAGTAGCAACTTGCATAAAAGGCATTCACTGAAATCCTGCACTTAGGAAAGGAACCTCATTACGATGTTTAAATTCATTCTAGGCCATTGTCAAGTCACAAATGGATGAGAAAAGTAAAGAAGGCCTGAAGGCAATGCAGTAAGGATAGGGGGAGAAGTGTCTAGCAAAATAACTCAATTCTAATCAATCATTAAAACTTGGTGATTTTCTAACATGGCACTGTGATAATCTAATAAAATATCGAGATAATCTAGCAACTTGCAGTCTATGGTTCCTCTCCTAAATGTGGGTTAGGCAAATTAGTCTAAGCATAGCAACGTGATTTTTGTATTCACTACAAAAGAAGGTAAAGACTGGGAAACCTTGCCTGTTGCATTACAGGCAAGAGAGGGATGAGGACGGGGAAACAAAGTCAAAGAAATTGATGATGTGCCTCTCGACTTGCTGATGATCGTCTCCAAGCATAGGTTCAACTACAGCCCCATATCTATGATGCACTCATGATGCTCTCTGGTCACCATGAGAGGGAGAGATACACTTATAAACAGAGAAAACATTCACCTCCCAGCACTAAAGCTCAGAGTAGCTTACTATAAAAAGCTTCTTTCTTCAATAAAGCTAAATTTCAACATGAGGCACTGCTGATAATAAAGGAAATTTTAACCTGCTGATAATAAAGGAAATTTTAACATCTTATCTATAACAATAAACATAAGACAATGGCAAAAGCCAACAAGTAGAAATAAAGACACTTGTGAATATCAAAATGGTATACAATACCGACAGGCCAATAAGCAAGACATTTGCAACAGTTAGGTATCTATTCCTAAATGTCTCGCCTACACAGTAGGCATCTTCAATCAAGTACAGAAGCCTACTGTGGAGAGAAAAACATTTTGGAATAAAGATATCTAACTGTTGTTCATGTGTCTTACTTATCAAAGACACTGGTACCAGAGAATACTTTTACTACAATATTTTATACAAAGCTGGGCTTTCATCACGTACAGTATAATAAAGTCAAGTATTAATAAAGCCCAGCCTTGGGCAGAATGTTAATATTAAAAAGATTCTCTGATAGTAGCTTCTTTATTTCCACCTTAAAGCAACAAATCACACAACAGGTGGGGTCTAAACCAATGATAAGCGGGTTCTAAACCTCACAGGCCAGTGCATTAACCCTTAAATTGTTAAATTGTTTTTTGTTTAAAATGAAAAGCCCATTTTTTTTGGCATCCTCGAATTTTGTAATACTGCGCACATTGAGTGCACAGTATTAATGTCTAGGCATCTCAGGCTTATCGTGGCAAGGTTGAAAGCATGTAAAAAAAACGTAGATCTACGTTCGGAGCGCTACGCACGTCAACGTAGATCTACATGTGGACAGTTTAAGGGTTAACCACTCAGCTAACACACTGGCCGGCGAATTTTAGAACTCACTTGCCACCCGTTCCGTGATCTGTCGACAATTGTATTATTATAATAATCACAAGTCATTAAAATCACAGCATGAACAACTAACCTGCACTACTGAGTGCACCCTGGCCATCAGCACCACCTCATATACAATATACAGTGGACCCCTGATTTATGTAATTAATTTGTTCCAGAATGCTGTTCAAGTGCCGTTACCAAACGAATTTGTTCCCATAAGGAATAATGTAAATTAGATTAGTCCGTTTAGACCCCCAAAAATACACTTACAAAAGCCCTTACAAAAATATACTTACATAATTGTTCGAGTTTGGAGCAGTACGTAAACCGGGGGTCCACTATATTAAACATTTTATCCAATGAAAACAATCTACATTATCATAATTCTCAGCAATATTATCATTTTTGAAATCAAAAGTTCCTAATTTTTTTTTTATTACTTTTAGATATTTTCTCATTAATAATGCTGAATTCAGAAAACACCTGTATCATCATGGTAACAATAGATGATAAAAATAATTGACAAATTTCATGAACTCCAGTGCAAAACAACCTCACCTTACCTTCCCCGGTAATGTAATCATAAATGACAAGAATGTACTTATAATAAATCACATTCAGCGTTCCTAACCCACTCACAGCTTGGAAAAGAAACGTTAAAACGATATTTCGGTTCATCTTGGACAAATATCAAGTCCAAAATTGATAGTGGTCAAAGATGATCTGAAATGTCATCTGAGGATTCCTTTCAAAACTGAGGATAAGTTGTGAATTGTTCCAGCCATGGTATGAAGACTTTTATTAAGAATAAAGAGCACTGCAGTAGGCCTACTGGCCTATGTTATGCAGGTCTTCACATTCATCATGTCCTCTAAAACACTTGATACTACAGTAATACTGCTATTAAGGATACTAGATAAAAGTTATAAATACAGTGGTACCTCGACTTACGATATTTTTTCATTCCAGAATACTGTTCAAGTGCCATTACCAAACGAATTTATCCCCTTAAGGAATGATATAAAATAGACTAGTCCTTTTAGATCCCCAAAATTACACTTACAAAAGCGTTTAAAAAATAAACTTACATAAAAGGGCGAGTTTGGGGACCATCGTAAGTCGAGGTACCACTGTACAAAGTTTACAATGAATTTATAAATCAGGGAAGCTACACTGGTAGATATGGTAACTTTCATAAAAAATACATTGTACTAATATTGCAAAGATATAAGCACAGAATGTATTTTTCAAATATTATATTTGTGGGAATATGCTAAATTAGTAAGAATCATTTAATCAGGGAAGATTAAAGTAGCCCATATTGTTTAGATCAAGAGCCTTTCACCAGCATGAAAAAAAACAGGATTTTTTTTTTTTTTTTTACCTCAATGGACATCTGCCAATGAATGAATGAACGATTTACCATCATTCGTTCAATCAACGTCTTACCAGAAGCATTCTAACAATACAGTTTGAATTACCCTCAGACTGAAACATCTCCACCTCTCCTCCAGAGAGCAAACACTGCCCTTCTCACTTCAAGGATTCATATCTGGCTAACCAATTTACCCTGAATCCTTTCACAAATGTTGCCTTGCTCACATACCACCAGAACATCTGTTTAAAACAACTCGTCTCCATTCACTCCTGTTTAACAGGCTCACAACAAGCCTGCTGGATGCTCAAGCCCCCTAAATACAAAGCGTCTTCTACCACTCAAACCTTCTACCCCAGATTTATACGCCCTCTTTGTCATCCTATTCCTCTACTTACATTTATAGGCATTTGATATAAATAACTTATTTATCCATCATTAACCCTTTGACTGTTTCGGCCATATATATGCGTCTTACGAGCCAGTGTTTCGGACGTATATATACTCACAAATTCTAGCGGCTTCAAACCAAACGGGAGAAAGCTGGTAGGCCCACATATGAGAGAATGGGTCTGTGTGGTCAGTGTGCGCGGTATAAAAAAAATCCTGCAGCACGCACTGCACGAGAAAAAAAAAACTCCGACCATTTTTTTGGATTAAAACGGCGACTTTGAGGTGTATTTTCATATAGTATTTATGGTTGTATTCTCTTTTTCGTGGTCTCATGTGATAGAATGAAAAACATATTACTGGAATAGAGATGATTTTGATTAGTTTCATGATGAAAACGATCTCAAAATTGAGCTCAAAGTAGCGGAAATGTTCAATTTTTGCCAATGTTCAAGAGTAAACAAATCACGCCACGCGTCCAATACACATCAACTGGTGAGTCTAATATTCTTTCACAAGTGCACAGATATTATTTATATCATTTTTACAATAATGCAATAGTCTGCATAACAATAAATCTTCTATTTTTTGAGGGCCTAAAGACGTGACTAATGAACAGATAACATCTTATTTTAGTGCCAGGAATGTCTGCATTGTTTTTTCTGGACCCTATTTTGAAATTGACATTTTTTATTTTGCATGAAATTGGCAAAATTGCCAATTTCTGACCACTTTATTGGGTAGTTGAAATCGGTAAATTGGTGTTTTTTTGTACTCAATCGATAGAACAAATGGAGTTCTAAAGAAATAGCTATGATTTTGGTCGACTGTAACAATTGAATTGGCCTAAAATAGGGCTCAAAGTCGGCGAAATCGCCGATGCGTATATATCGCTGACATCGCTAACTTTGCGAGAACGTAATTCCGTAAGTTTTCTATCAAATTTCGTACTTTTGGTGTCATTACCATCGGGAAAAGATTCTCTATCATTTCATAAGAAAAAATAATTTTTTTTTTTCCAAAATTTTGCGACATAGAATGACAGTTTCAGAAAGGGGCCTCCGACAGTCAAAGGGTTAACTCCCTTCTTAGTTTATCCCATCACATATACAGTCATCCCTCGGTTTTCTATTTTAATCCGTTCCAGATGGATCGGCTAAAACCAAAATCAGCGAAAACCAAAACTATTTTCCCCATAAGAAATAATGGAAATTCAACTAATCCGTTCCAGAAACCCAGAAGTTTGGAAAAAAAAAATTTGGGGGGCCTTAAAGATAGATTTACATGCACAAATGAATGAACTGAATGTGGCACTTACCTTTATTGAAGACTGATGTTGCTGGATGGGAAAGAGGGAAGAGGGAAGAGACCCTAATTTTTGGAAGGGAAATCCCCCTCCATAAGGACTCTAGGTACCAAGTCCTCATCTGGGGTCACTTCCCTTCTTTGTCTTTTAATCCCACTAGGACCAGCTTGTGAGTCACTGCACACCTGTGGCACTAAATATCTGTCCAGAGCTCTGTATCTGGCGGCTCTTTAAAATGTCCCTAAAATGGGACATGAAATTGTCATTGTAAAAGTAGCCAGCACGGATTGCAACATCTTTGTCAGGGTGATGTTCCTCCACAAATGAATGCACCCTACTCCACATTGCACAAATCTCCTTAATCTCTGAAGAAGGCACCTTACATCTTTCTTCCTCCACTGAAGCAATTTCCTCAGATCTGTTTTGTTGCAGCTCAAGCTCTTGCAGCTCTTCAGTGGTTAGATCTTCATTGTGGTCTTCCACCAACTCTTCCACATCCTCTTCATTCACATCCAACCCCATGGAAGTCCCCAATTCCACAATACTTTCCACAACTTCCATAGGCTCCTCAGGGTTAGCTTCAAACCCTTCAAAATCCCTCTCTGGGACACAATCTGGCCACAACTTTCTCCAAGCAGAGTTCATCGTCCTGGAGGTCACTCCCTGCCAAGCTTTATCTATAAGGCCTATGCAATGGAAGATATCGAAGTGAGCCTTCCAGAACTCTTTTAGGGTCAATCTAATGTCTGAGGTTACATCAAAGCACCTTTGAAACATTGCTTTGGTATACAGTTTTTTGAAGTTTGCAATGACCTGCTGGTCCATGGGCTGGCTGAGAGGAGTGGTGTTAGGAGGCAAGAACTTCACTTTTACAAATTTGAATTCCTTAGACATTTGGTCTTCCAAGTCTTGAGGATGACCAGGAGCATTGTCCATTACCAGGAGGCACTTAAGTGACAATTTATTGTCCAATAGATATTTCTTCACACTGGGGCCAAACACTTGATTAAACCATTCCAGGAAAATTTCCCTAGTGACCCATGCCTTAGCATTAGACTTCCAAAACACACACAATTTACTCTTGTCAACACTGTAGTTCCTGAACACTCTGGGATTTTCAGAGTGATACACGAGTAAAGGCTTCACTTTTAAATCCCCACTAGCGTTCCCACATAACATAAGAGTTAGCCTGTCTTTCATAGGCTTGTGTCCTGACATTGCCTTTTCCTCCTGCGTGATGTAGGTCCTCCTTGGCATTTTCTTCCAAAAAGAGGCCTGTTTTGTCACAATTAAACACTTGTTGGGGTTTAAATTCTTCTGCCTCTACATATTCTTTAAACTCACGCACAAATTTTTCAGCCCCATCTTTATCTGAACTGGCACCCTCACCATGCCTTACAACACTGTGTATGCCACTTCGCTTCTTGACGTTTTCGAACCAGCCTTTGCTGGCCTTAAATTCATCAACATCAACACTGGTTCCAGGCCTTTTCTTTACAAGATCGGCATGCAACTGCCTTGCTTTTTCACATATGATGGATTGCACAACACTATCACCCGCTAGCAGTTTTTGGTTTATCCATACCAATAACAATTTCTCCATATTTTCCATTGTGATCTCTGTTTCGTTATCGTATTCACGCCTTTCGCAACATTAGCTTCCATGATTTCTTTTCTCTTTGCCACAATGGAACTGATGGTTGATGGGTTTTTCTTGTATATCCTGGCGAGCTCGGCAATACGTACACCACTATCATATTTTTCTATTTATTTATTTCTTCATTTCTACAGTGTTCCTCACTTTCTTTACCAAAGAACTGGCACTAGGAGCTTTCTTTGGGCCCATGGTAACTTATTTAGTAGTCACACACAATAATCAAGGGCCAAAAAGAATGAATTGTTAATAAATGTTTTGTATGAACTCCTGGGGTGATGTTCACTCAAGCATAAACAATGCTAGACTGCGTGACAATGTGCGTGGGAGGTGCGTGGGTGGCGGGCCTACGGCCTTTGTATGTGCGCGGCACTGGTGGACAGGTCCCATACGGTCGGCGAAAACTAAAACAATCGGCGAAAACAGACAAATTTTCCCCAAAAAAAGTCGGCGAAAACCAAAATCGGCGAAAACTGGGACAATCGAAAACCAAGGGATGATTGTACACTGCATATTCTTGGCTATAATACAATTTTTTTTTTTTTATAAAAAAAGATATGACCTGACTAATATCTTTATCTTATGAGAACAAGATACCCAAAAAAAATGAAAAAATATCAAGAAAACAATAGTCAAGCAAACATGTTATTGCTGCTGCTGCTGCTGCTGCTGCTTGTAAAGGGCTCTGGTTTATCAACAGACCTTAGTGAGGAGAAACACAAATGGCTGAGTAGAAACTAGAGCTTTTGTGTGTCATAAATTTCATTCTCCTATGTGTGGGTTATTTGTGTATAGCTTAATGTAAATGGTTTTTTTCAAGAAATAGACTTTGCTTTCACTATCATTTGTAATTTCTTCTTGGCACTCATGGGTCTTCTCCCTTCTCCCACAGCAACAGCAACCACTTTCATCATCTCCCACCACTAATGACAACCTGAGGAGGACAAGCAATCTACTACAAAAATTCAATGATACAGGAGGGCCCCACTCAAAGTAGGTTAGGCTCTGGGCTACTGTAGGGCCCCACTTATACAGCAGGTTAGGTTTCAGGCTACTGCTGTAAAGCAAAAACCACTGTAAAGTGAATCATTGCCTTATTTTCACTTTCAAATGCATATAAAAGCCTGATAACATGTTCAAACAATCATATACAAGTACCATCCGACTTACAACTGAGCTTGGTTCCGACCACCCAGTCGTAAGTCGAAATGGACACAAGTCGAACCTTAGAAAATTGCCGACATACTAGATAGGGCATAATGTCAAACCTTTGGTATATAAAGCACCTACATAGTATCGTATTACTTTTTACTAAATATTTTACTACAGTATATCAATATCACAGTTATTCCTCTTAGGGGCCATGGAGAAATTTACTGTCCAGGTACATATACTATACAGTACAGTAAATACAGTATGATGCTGCTGATAGGGCAGGATAACTCAAAGTGATGCTGCCCGAGTGATGTGAGAGCTCTCCCAAGATGGTACATGTATTAAGTGAGCAATATATTTAGGGCTAAAAAATGCATATGTATGCATGCATGTACAGTACACACATTACTTACCTTAACATTTTGGGGGTCGACAGGCCTTCTCGGAAACCTGTTCCTGGGGTCGAATTTTTTTTTGGAAAAAAAAATATTTTTTTCTTATGAATTGATAGAGAATCTTTTTCCGATCATAACGCCACCAAAATTATGAAATTTGATCAAAAACTAACTGAATTATGCTTTCGCGAAGTTAGCGGTATCGATGACATTTATGCATCGGCGATTTCGCACACTTTGAGCCCTATTTTCGGCAAATTCCAATGTTTCAGTCTACTCAAATTATAGCTATTTCGATAGAACTCCATTTCTTCTATCGATTGAGTACAAGAAACTGCCTATTTATCAATTTCCACTACCCAAAATAGTGGTCAGAAAATGGCAATTTGGCCAATTTCACACAAATTTCAAACGATGCCAATTTCAAAATAGGGTCCATAATAAACAAGGCAGACATTCCTGGCACTAAAATAACATCTTCTCTGTTCATTAGTCACGTCTCCAGGCCCCTCTTACATTACTTTTGCTTTTCATTTTGAATTTTTGTTCTCACAAAAAATAGATTTACTGTTATGTATACAACTGCATCATTTTAAAAATGGTATAAATAATATCAGAGCACTTGTGCATGAATATTAGACTCGCCAGTTGATGTGTATTGGACGCATGGTGTGATTTGTTTACTCTTGAACATTGTCAAAAATCGAACATTTTCGCTACTTTGAGCTCAATT
>WNWK01009411.1:10000-25000 GCA_009830355.1 Cherax destructor | reverse complement strand
TCTTTTTGTGTTCTCACTTGCACAATCTTACAAAGACAATCCTTATTCCATCAAAACATTCTCATTTCTCAGCATAAGTGGCATTTGCCAAATTTGTGATAACCAAACAAACCCAATGAATCCTTTGGCAAGTCTCTTCAATTATTCCTTCAGCATTTTACTCCTTGAAGTCATTTAAAATGTCTATCAATCATTATACTAGTTCAATGGTCACAAACACCGGAACAGTATATACGAGAATATAAGGGGAGTTAACCGAGACTGAAGTACTATGTATAAATATAAGATCCAAAACAGGAGGAGAATAAGATGACTAGAGGGTGAATAAATCTGCAGCGGAGGGAAGGAGGGGTAGGAATTAACCCAGGGAAGGTTGGAGGGAGGGAGTAAAGCAAGTTCTGAGTGCTAGGGGCTTGACTTTCTTTTGTGCTTAACATTTTATGTAAACTACACTTTTTATACTGAACAAAGAAATAAAATTAGTTTTAACAGGCTTGTGTGAGCATGGGAGATAGAACTGAGTGGGGGCAAGTGGTTTTTATGACTTAAGATGCTGTTGGAGTGTGAGCAAGGTAACATTTATGAAGGGATTCAGGAAAATCAGTAAGCTGAACTTTAGTTCTGGAGGTGAGAAGTACAGTGTTTGTACTCTGAAGGAAGAGTGGGGGATATTGCTGTTTTAAGGAACATTTACTATGATGTAAGCATGCTTCTGGCAAGATAGTGATTGCGACATTTTATTGTGGCAACGTTTCACTCTCCAGGAACTTTCTCAAGCCATTATGGATTGACAAAGTTCATGGAGAGCAAAATGTTGCCACAATAAAGACAGCAACTGCCTGAGTGATGGTGAAAAGTGTTTCTTCTTTCTTGTGTCACCCAAACTCATTGGGAGAAGGAGTGTGTGTTAAAAACACAGATCTTTATAAATGGTAAGTAAACTAACACTTGTGAGCAGAGAAAGACTATCACTTACATTACAGGATGAATGACCTCAGTTCTATTTTTTATCTATTGTTAAAAAAACTTTCTACTGAAATTTAACAAGCAATTAAAACATTTCCATTTTTTAGTTAAGAAAATTTTCAAGGTATTTAAAATCAATCTAAGCATACTTTCACATTCCTACCAAGTTAAAGATAATCCCTCCCTTAGAATAACATTAAACTGAGACAGGAGAAAGGGAAGAAGGGAGGGAGGAAGGAGGGGAAGGAGGGAGGGAGGGAGAGAGGAAGGAGGGGAAAGAGTTGGGAAGGGTGTATAAAAAGAGAATACATACACACACAAACACACAAAACGCATTATAAACGGAGTGAAAGCTTCATCTAATAATATGATAAAACTATTATACTTTAAGTCATGCACCACAATAAAATGAATTGTTTTTATATGCAACTAAAAAAACATTACAAGTGATGCTAATAACTTAAAACACTCAAAGACAAACTAGTACTGAGCCCTCAATAGCTAATGCTCAAATTATGTCACATTCTTTATATACACATTCCAAACTCACATCACATATGTGCTACCAAATATTTCTGCTCATCACAACACCAAACACTATTCACACTAAAAACTCTTTTTTTAAGAAAGATTACAAATGGCGATTAACACAGAGAAGAATGGGTGGATGTGACAAGTGGGGTTCCACAAGGATCAGTCCTACAACTGGTGCTGTTTCTTGTATACGTGAATGACATGACAGAGGGGACAGAGCCAGAGGTGTCCTTGTTCGCAGATGACGAGAAACTAATGTACAGTTGTCCCTCGGTTTTCGCCGAAAATTCGTTCCAGAATGCTGCTCAAGTGCCATTACCGAACGAATTTACTTCCTTAAGAAATAATGTCACGTAGGTTAGTCTATTTCAGACCCCCAAAAATACATTTGCAACAGCACTTACGAAAATACACTTACATAAATGTTCGAGTTTGGAGATGCACAAAAACCGAGGGACCACTGTACAAGCAAACAGAACATAAGGTCGAGGGGTCAAAGATTGTAAACTTCACTCGGCGAGAGAGACACGTGCAACAACTTTATTTATTAACACACCGGCAGTCTCCCACTAAAGCAGGGTGACCCGAAAAAGAAGAAAGTTTTTCTTCTTTTAACATTTAGTAACTCTTCCTTAATAAAAATATCCACAGCATATTAGGGGCTTTTGGCATGTACATCTCTTATACCGAACTATGTATCATTGTATCATGTCTACCTTACTATGTATCATTGTACCATGTCTAAATAAAAATTATTATTATTATTATTATTATTATTACTGAATGTGATGTCTTTCTTACATACATTTTAAGAAACTAACAATTTGAAATCAGTCACAGATAATCCTCATTGTCAAATTACTTAACCCAATGCAGATCTCCAGCTTAAAAATGAATTATAATCCTCATTTTGTAACTAAAATATTAACTGGTACTAATCGCTCCATTTGTACAAAATTGTGGGTATGTGTAACTTGTGCTCTTTGTAACAGCTGTTTATAATAGTTTGTAACAGCTATTTGTAACAGCTGTTTTCTTTATTTGCCTGAAAGCCTATTAACTGCATATAAAAATCACTAGGACTGCATGTTATCTGTATGCTACCAGTCAAGGTTACTTTAACCCTTAGTATAGGGATTAAAATAACCTAAGTGTGCTCAATAATAACCCACATGAAACAAACTCAGGAGATTGATTGATCCGTATATTTTGACCCCCTTCTGAGATCTTCTTCAGCTGAAGAGGAGCCCAGAAGGGGGTCAAAATATACAGATCAATCAATCTCCTGAGTTTCTGTCTCAACGTGAATTATTATTGAGTATCGACAAGTGTTCATTAAACTATAGTTAGTCTAAGTGCATACAAGCTAATACACACCCCCTCTCTCCTAGTGTACATACACTAGGAAATAATCAGAATATATACAAAGTGATCAGCTATACCACAGCAACTGTGTATACATATACACATACACTGAAGCAGTTTGACTTATAGACAGCACTAGAAGAAAGACTATGCTATATTATGTCATGTCTCATTAATAGCTAGCTGAAAGGAATTTCAAAATATAAATTACTCAATAATCATTATGTGACATATTACATAATCAATCCCATGTCACTTTCTCATTACTGAAATAATGATTTTTCCTTTAAGGTAACTAGTAGTATGAACATTAACAAGGCAACACCGTACTGAAAGAGACTGAACTGAGAAGGACATTTCACAAATAATCCACACTAATCAAACTTGACAATATTTTGGTTTATTCTGGCTTTTTCTTTCTTGAGAAGGACATGTTGCAAAGTCTTTAGGCCAGCTTCTGACTTCAGCCTGCATTTTTTTAATTAAAATGTTTAAAGTAACTAACCTGGCCATGAGCCGCAAGGGCAAAGGAGACCTGCGTTCCTGTGGTGAGCTTACGTATTGTAAGGCCCTGTAGAGCATCTATAACCCGAGGTCGATAAACCTTTGCAGTGTCGCCGTGACCAAGCTTGCCGTGGTCTCCTGTTCATATAGTGATGGAAATAGTCATCCAACCACAAAATTATAAGATTCATGCACAAAATTTGATATAAATAACAGAAGACAAAATGTAGTGAAGTTTCAAAACTATTTCATAGGAATGCATGACAGGTCAACACTGCCACAACTAGTTACATTAGTACAGTAATATATTCATGTGGAAGCACTAAACCCAAAGGGGTCATACACCTAGAGAACAGGAGTAATCAGGTTAGAGATAAGGAAAAGAAGGGTAACTCCATTTCCTTGGATCAAGAGGCCTTCACCATAAAAGCACTCACCTTAAAGAATCAGTCACATATTGCTGGAATTTTATCAACATTTCAGAGTAGACTACAATAAATGCAAATATAAATTAGGCCACATGAAATGCTAAGAGATAGAGTTCGGGGAAAAGTAAATAAAAATCTTCAGCCAGGCTGTTGTTTGTACGTCAGTTTACATGAAGCTGGCAGTAACAGCCTGGATAATCAGGACCTGATCAACTGTGAGGCCTGATCATGAACCGGGTAGCAGGGGCGTTGACCTCCAAAATACTCTCCAGATTTACTCCAGGTAGCCACAAATTCCAAATGTAAGAGAGCCATAAAAAAAACATACAAATGCTCTTCATTCTACCAACAACTGGACAAGTTGAATGGCAGTAGGGAATATCCAAATTATGTTCTCGTCTTAAGCTTCTGGGAGTGGGAGGTGACATTAGCTCAATTACAGTGGTACCTCGGTTTTCGTCAATAATTCATTCCAGAATGCTGTTCGAGCACTGTTACCGAATGAATTTGTTCCCATAAGGACAAATGTAAATTAGATTAGTCCGTTTCAGACCCCAAAAATACACTTACAAAAGCACTTACAAAAATACACTTACATAATTGTTCGAGTTGGGAGCTGTACGAAAACTGAGGGTCCACTGTATATCTTTGTTGCAGAAAACAGGATTGTAAACATAGCCTTCTGAAAAGGTCGCCCTGCCTCAGTTGGATATGGTCGGTGCATTGGGGGAACTTCTGTAAACCAATCTTTGAAAGGGTAATATAATTTTCCACACATCTCGAAGAAAACACAATGAAGTGAGAAAAAGATTATTTGACACACTGGACCACTTACAATTACTTGGCATCCACAAGACAGAGCAACAATGGATTAAGATGACTTACCTGATCCAAAAGACCACACAGTTCGACTATCAGCTGAGAGAGCCAGTGTGTGGGCACTACCACACACTACTTGACCCACACCAGATATATCGCGGACAAGTGTAGGTACATTGCGACTTGTACTGTCCCCATGACCTGACAAAAAATATTGCTTTTAAGAGCGCAAGTACCCATTAAAATGGCATGCATACATACATTTACCTGAGAGCCTAAACACCTTCACCAACCAAATATAACTTTACCTAAACACCTTCACTCACTAAACTTGACATAATCTAACACTCCATCATTTAAATGAATTTCTGATAAAGAGGGCTTTGTTTTAGACTATAAACAAGTTAGGGTTCCCACAACAAAACTTGCATCACTTTTCCCTGGCTTTAACCAGACTGAAAAATAAAATTTTCCGAATTCAGTGAGAAGAGCGTAAGCATAACTGATCAATGTGGTACATTATACTCTTGCTGATATCAGTACACTGCATTATCGTTATTTAATTTTTCATTTCCTTTCCTTTCATTTCCTTTAACCCTTAAACGGTCCAAACGTATATATACGTTAGTACTGCTACTGCCTGCTAGATGCCTGGTCAGCATAGAATGGGTCTTAACACTCTGTGTGCGCCATATTAAAAAAATCTGGGACCACTTAGTACCTTGTGGGAGCACCAGTTAAATTGAGCGCCAGCTAGAGCAAACACTACGGCAAACACCAAGGATTCACTGATGTCATGTCATATTAACACTCCCCTTTGAAGTGGAAAGTGATGTCGGCAGGCTGGCAGACCAGCTGGCTGCCTGGCCACCTGGCTGGCAAGCAGCTGGTTGGCCACCTGGCTGCCTGCCTGCCTGGCCACCTGGCTGCCTGGCCACCTGCCTGGCCACCTGGCTGGCCAGCAGCTGGTTGGTCAGCTGGGTACCTGATTGGCTGTCTATCTCTGTCTGTCTGACTGACTGTATCTATCTGTCTCTGTCTCACAGGAACACATACGTAAATTACCTAGGAGAACTAAAAAAATCAAGACAAAGTGATATACATAATGTGCTTGTGATCTGCGTAATACCAGTTGGTTTATGAGCTACTCTCTGAGACAAGCAGACAGAAAGACAGACACACAGACAGACAGATACAGACAGACAGACAGGCTTGAGTAACACAAAGGGAAGCAGTATAATCTCATCAAATGTCATCACTGTAATTACTGGACTGATAAGAAGAGATAAGACTACCCTCACTCCCCCACAAATGTCACCAGTCATCATTAGTGGAGATCAGATGAGATAAGGCAGCAACACAAATCTTACATAATGCTTCAGGGGAACTTTATTATTATTCACTATTATTATTATTATTATTATTATTATGCACTATCATTATTATTATTATTTGAGTACAATTTCAGTACAAAGATTGGCTATGAAATCACAAGAACTACTATAAATTGTAATTATCAGAACATAAAAATTACATAAAAATAATAAAAAAAGAGAAAAAAAGTATATCAGCAACGATTCTGCAAGCAAGCGGCAGGACTCCTGTTGCTGTCAGGCGAGCATTCAGAGCCAACTTCTCCGCCTCATATCTCGGTAAGTACTGACCCAAAAAAATTTTTTATCCAATAGCACTTAAAAAAATGTGCTTTATTTCTATAAAAAAAAAAAAAATTTAAAATATTCGGGGCAGTAGCAGTACTAACGTATACAGTGGACCACCGGCTAACGAACAAAATTCATTCCAGAAGCCTGCTAAAGTGCCATTACCGAACGAATTTACTTCCTTAAGAAATAATGTCACGTAGGTTAGTCTATTTCAGACCCCCAAAAATACACTTCCACAAGCACTTACAATATTATACTTACATAATTATATTATATTTTATAGGTAGTAGGTTGGTAGACAGCAACCACCCAGGGAGGTACTACCATCCTGCCAGGTGACTGTGAAACAGAAACCTGAAACTGTTTTACATGATGGTAGGATTGCTGGTGTCTTTTTTCTGTCTCATAAACATGCAAGATTTCAGGTACGTCTTGCTACTTCTACTTACACTTAGGTCACACTACGCAAACATGTACACGTTTATGTATACACACTCATCTGAGTTTTCTTTGATTTTATCTTAATAGTTCTTGTTCTTATTGCTTTCCCTTTCATATCCATGGGGAAGTGGAATAAGAATCTTTCCTCCGTAAGCCATGCGTGTTGTAAAAGTCAACTAAAATGCCGGGAACAATGGGCTAGTAACCCCTTTTCCTGTATAGCTTACTAAAAAGAAGAAGAAGAAAACCGTCAAAGTGGGATGTTTGAATGTGCGTGGATGTTGTGCGAATGATAAGAAAGAGATGATTGTAGATGTTATGAATGAAAAGAAGCTGGATGTCCTGGCTTTAAGTGAGACAAAGCTGAAGGGGTAGGAGAGTTTCAGTGAGGAGAAATAAATGGGATTAGATCAGGGTTTCAAATAGAGTTAGAGCTAAAGAAGGAGTGGCAATAATGTTGAATAATCAGTTATGGCAGGTAAAGAAGGAATATAAATGTATAAATTCAAGGATTATGTGGAGTAAAATAAAGGTTGGATGTGAAAAGTGGGTTATAGTAAGTGTTTATGCACCTGGAGAAGAGAGAAGTGTAGAGGGAGAGAGAGATTTTGGGAAATGTTGAGTGAGTGTGTGGGGAGTTTTGAACCAAGTGAGAGAGTAATTGTGGTTGGGGATCTTAATGCTAAAGTGGGTAAAAATGTTGTGGATGGAGTAGTAGGTAAATTTGGGGTGCCAGGGGTAAATGTAAATGGGGAACCATTACTTGAGCTATGTGTAGAAAGAGGTTTGGTAATAAGTAATACATATTTTATGAAAAGAGGATAAATAAATATACAAGGTATGATATAGCACGTAAGGAAAGTAGTTTGTTGGATTATGTATTGGTGGATAAAGGTTGATGAGTAGGCTTCAGGATGTACATGTTTATAGAGGGGCAACGGATATATCAGATCATTATTTGGTTGTAGCTACAGTTAGAGAAAAAGGTAGATGGGACAAAAGAAAATGGCAACAGCAAGTAAGAGAGAGGTAAAAGTGTATAAACTAAGGGAGGAGGAAGTTAGGGTGAGATATAAGCAACTATTGGCAGAAAGGTGGGCTAGTGCAAGTAGGAGTAGTGGGGGGGTTGAAGAGAGTTGGGATAGTTTTAAAAATGCAGTATTAGAATGTGGGGCAGAATTTTGTGGCTATAGGAGGGTGGGTGCAGGAGGAAAGAGGAGTGAGTGGTGGAATGAAGAAGTAAAGGGTGTGATAAAAGAGAAAAAGGTAGCTTATGAGAGGTTTTTACAAAACAGAAGTGTTAATAGAAGAGCAGAGTATATGGAGAGTAAAAGAAAGGTGAAGAGAGTGGTGAGAGAGTGCAAAAGAAGAGCGGATGAAAGAATGGGAGAGGCTCTGTCAAGAAATTTTGCTGAAAACAAGAAAAAATTTTGGAGTGAGATAAACAAGGTAAGAAAGCCTAGGGAACGAATGGATTTGTCAGTTAAAAACAGAGTAGGGGAGTTAGTAGATGGGGAGCTGGAGGTATTGGGTAGATGGCGGGAATATTTTGAGGAACTTTTAAATGTCGATGAAAAGAGGGAGGCGGTAATTTCATGTACTGGTCAGGGAGGTACAACATCGTTTAGGAGTGAAGAAGAGCAGGATGTGAGTGTGGGGGAGGTGCGTGAGGCATTACGTAGAATGAAAGGGGTAAAGCAGCTGGAATTGACAGAATCATGACAGAAATGTTAAAAGCAGGGGGATATAGTGCTGGAGTGGTTGGTATTTTTGTTTAATAAATGTATGAAAGAGGGAAGGTACCTAGGGATTGGCAGAGAGCATGTATAGTTCCTTTATATAAAGGGAAGGGGATAAAAGAGAGTGTAAAAATTATAGGGGAATAAGTTTACTGAGTATACCAGGTAAAGTGTATGGCAGGGTTATTATTGAAAGAATTAGAGTTAAGACAGAGAGTAGGATTGCAGATGAGCAAGGAGGCTTTAGAGTGGGTAGGGGATGTGTAGATCAAGTGTTTACAGTGAAGCATATATGTGAACAGTATTTAGATAAAGGTAGAGAAGTTTTTATTGCATTTATGGATTTAGAAAAGGCATATGATAGAGTGGATAGGGGAGCAATGTGGCAAATGTTGCAAGTGTATGGAATAGGTAGTAAGTTACTGAAGGCTGTAAAGAGTTTTTATGAGGATAGTGAGGCTCAGGTTAGGTGTGTAGGAGAGAGGAGATTACTTCCGGTAAAAGTAGGTCTTAGACAGGGATGTGTAATGTCACCATGGTTGTTTAATATATTTATAGATGGGGTTGTAAAAGAAGTAAATGCTAGGGTGTTGGGGAGAGGGGTGGGATTAAATTATGGAGAATTAAATGCAAAATGGGAGTTGACACAGTTACTTTTTGCTGATGATACTGTGCTTATGGGAGATTCTAAAGAAAAGTTGCAAAGGTTAGTGGACGAGTTTGGGAGAGTGTGTAAAGGTAGAAAGTTAAAAGTGAACATAGATAAGAGTAAGGTGATGAGGGTATCAAACGATTTAAATAAAGAAAAATTGGATATCACATTGGAGAGAAGGATTATGGAAGAAGTAAATGTTTTCAGATATTTGGGAGTTGACGTGTCAGCGGATGGGTTTATGAAGGATGAGGTTAACCATAGAATTGATGAAGAAAAAAAAGGTGAGTGGTGCATTGAGGTATCTGTGGAGACAAAAAACGTTATCCATGGAGGCAAAGAAGGGAATGTACGAACGTATAGTGGTACCAACACTCTTATATGGGTGTGAAGCATGGGTTGCAAATGCTGCAGTGAGGAGGAGGCTGGAGGCAGTGGAGATGTCCTGTCTAAGGGCAATGTGTGGTGTAAATATTATGCAGAAAATTCGGAATATGGAAATTAGGAGAAGGTGTGGAGTTACTAAAAGTCTTTGTCAGAGGGCTGAAGAGGGGTTGTTGAGGTGGTTTGGTCATTTAGAGAGAATGGATCAAAGTAGAATGACTTGGAGAGCGTATAAATCTGTAGGGGAAGGAAGGCGGGTAGAGGTCGTCCTAGAAAAGGTTGGAGGGAAGGGTAAAGGAGGTTTTGTGGGCGAGGGCTTGGACTCCAGCAAGCATGTGTGAGCGTGTTAGATAGGAGTGAATGGAGACGAATGGTTTTTGGGACATGACGATCTGTTGGAGTGAGCAGGGTAACATTTTGTGAAGGGATTCAGGGAAACCAGTTAATTGATTTAGTTGGACTTGAGTCCTGGAAATGGGAAGTACAATGCCTGCACTTTAAAGGAGGGGTCTGAGATAGTGACAGCTGGGAGGGACTTTTCTCAGCTGTCGTATCTGAGCTCCTCTGCAAAGACAGTGATTATGTATGAGTGTGGTGAAAGTGTTGAATGATGATGAAAGTATTTTCTTTTTGGGGATTTTCTTTCTTTTTGGGTCACCCTGCCTCGGTGGGAGACGGCCGACTTGTTGAAAAAAAAAAAAAAAAAAAAAATTATATGATTTCCGGGGTGTTTGTTAGCCGGGGTTCACTGTATATACGTTTGGACCGTTTAAGGGTTAAATTGTTTTTGGGACTTAATGAGCTGTTGGAGTGTGAGCAAGGTAATATTTTGTGAAGGGATTCAGGGAAACCAGTTAGCTGGACTAGAGTCCTGGTGGTGGGAAGTACAGTGCCTGCACTTTAAGGAGGGATTTGGGATATTTGCTGTCTGGAGTGACATCTGAACCATTACATATGTACAACTCTGCAAACGCTGACTGTTTCCCACCCTGCCTCGGTGGGAGACAGTCGGTATGGCAAAAAAAAAAAAAAAACTTTCTAGTCTTGTAGCCCTCCTTCTAACCAGACAGCCACCCCAAAAAGTCCCCCCAGCATAGAAACCCTGGTGCTGCTCCTGATAAAAGTTTTTCCATTAGTGAATCAGTTTATAAATAACAAAAAAGGCACAATACCGTGACTGGAACAATACACACACAACCCGCACATATAAAATGAGAGGAGCTTACAACGATGTTTCGGCCCGACTTGGACCATTTACAAAGTCACACTAACACAGAACAGGTGGAAGGAGTATATATAGGCAGGCAGACAGGGGGAGGGTACAAGAGAGTGGGGTAATAATGGAGGAAGTAGTGGAAGTGGTAGTAGTAGTAGTGGAGACAGTCATATTCTAGGAAAGGAGCACTGCAAAGAAGCTGGCGGCCTGCATGGGCCGCCAGCAGGCCGCCAGCTTCTTTGCAGTGCTCCTTTCCTAGAATATGACTGTCTCCACTACTACTACTACTACCACTTCCACTACTTCCTCCATTATTACCCTACTCTCTTGTACCCTCCCCCTGTCTGCCTGCCTATATATACTCCTTCCACCTGTTCTGTGTTAGTGTGACTTTGTAAATGGTCCAAGTCAGGCCGAAACGTCGTCGTAAGCTCCTCTCTTTTTATATGTGCGGGTTGTGTGTGTATGAATCAGTTTATACAGTGGACCCCTGAGTTTCGATCACCTCAAAACTCTAACAATTATGTAAGTATAATATTGTAAGTGCTTTGGTAAGTGTATTTTTGGGGGTCTGAAATGGACTAACCTACTTTACATTATTCCTTAAGGGAGCAAATTCGTTCGGTAATGGCACTTGAAGAGCCTTCTGCAAAGAATTATGGCCGAAACTCAGGGGTCCACTGTATACAAAGGCAATTATTTCATTTCCCTAATTTTAACTGAATTATGATTCACAGTTAACCCTTCATTCCACCGATTATTTTGACACTGCTAAATTTTTCTTGCAAAGTGTAATAACTATAGAGCATAAGGACTTGGTTAATTCCCGTCACTATGCTACATTCTACATAATACAGTCTCTCCTCACTTAACAATGGAGTTCTGCTCCTAAACCTCATCGGTAAACAAATTCGTCGCTAAGTGAGGAGCATACTATAATGGTAGTGGGTCTGTGTCAACCATCTTTGATATCGTTTTAATGTCACCTTTTCTGGTATATTTTTAAATGGTTATACAGAAGTGTACTGTATATTGTAAAACAGAATAGAGAAAATCAGCTCTAATATACATTATTTAGGTATGTATACTGGTCAGAGAACCAGTCGCAAGTCCGAGTCGTCGGTAAACGAGTATGTCACTAAGTGAGGAGAGACTATTACATACACAAATATACACATACACAGTTTTACAACTTGGACAATATCATTTTCCACAATGTGTAAAAGAAGAAAGTTGAAAGTGAAGATAGATAGGAGCAGGGTAATGAAAGTAACTAAAAGTTTAGGTAATGAAAATTTGTATATAAAGTTAATCTGGTTTATCTGACTAGAGTCGTGGAGGTGAGAAGTATGGTGCCTGCACTAAGGATGGGCTGTGAATGTTGTGGTTCAGATGATCATTTAAATTATAATGTTTTTATATTTCTAACAAGACAGCTACTGAACAAATGGTCATTTTTTGGGGGGGTTGGGGGTGGTAATGGGGTCATTTTACTTTGGTGTGAGACTGCTTATGCAGTAAAAAAAAACATCCTTGAAGAATGACATACTCATGCAACACTTAGGAATCTTGATTACAGAAACGTAATACATCAACTCCAGGCTAAGGGACTGATTACCTCAAACTCCTCATCTTCCACCATTCTTCTCTGTATTGGACTGAAGAAGCCACTGGGTGGTAAACCATATCCATAATAAAGATACCCAAATGTTGAACAAGTGTCTCATTCTTCAACATGCAGTTTTCTAAATCATTTACATACGACATATGACATACTCATGCAACACTTAGGAATCTTGATTACAGAAACGTAATACATCAACTCCAGGCTAAGGGACTGATTACCTCAAACTCCTCATCTTCCACCATTCTTCTCTGTATTGGACTGAAGAAGCCACTGGGTGGCAAACCATATCCATAATAAAGATACCCAAATGTTGAACAAGTGTCTCATTCTTCAACATGCAGTTTTCTAAATCATTTACATACGATCATTATTACTCCTTACCTAGTCTTCCATAATCTCCTTCTCCCCAGGTATAGAGTTCACCTTCCTGGGTCACACATGCTGAGTGCCGGTAACCTGCAGACACCCAGCGCACCACCTTGCCAGTCAGTGGCCCAGCAATGAGCCTGGGATACTTCTGGGTTACGTTGTTTCCATGGCCTAACTTTCCATAATCACCTTGAAATGCAAATATTACAAGCTGAAAAATTATAATAAATATTGTATGCTGTATTAATGAGAAAGATTTTAAAAAGTATCTGAAAAGACAGTGTGAATGTGAATAATGGTCGCTCATCAGCGAGTACCATGAACAGTCTCTAGGGCTCTCTACCCTCGCAGCTTAGTCAACCAGACTGTTACTGTTAGCTGCCTGCAGACCTGCAGAGTTATCACAAACTTGTTGATCATGTACTGAAGCATACATACCTTTAACTTTAACGATAATAAGAAGACAAGTCTTCAAGATAAATCAATACCTGAGCGCTATTACTCGAGAACATTCACCTGCATTCAAATTTGATCCAAGAAAAGAGTAGTTCCAAGTCTTAGATCTAGAGCCCTTCACTATCTTAGTACCCTTGTAGGGTGCTAAGATGGGATAATCATATAACACTACACTCTCTGACTAGTGTCACTATCCTTCCCTACTACTACTACTACTAACTGCCTCACTATCACTAGTTCCTTCATTTTATTACTTCTCTCTCTCTACCTCTACCTCTCTATATACCTCTCTCTCTATATATACCTCTCTCTCTATATATACCTCTCTATATACAGTGGTACCTCGACTTACGATGTTATCATCTTACGTTATATTCGATAACCGATTTTTATAACGTAAGAAATTTGAATGCGACATCCGATGATTGATTCGTCTTACGACTTTCGTACCGGACCTGTCCGCTTGGCGCCCAGCTGAGCGCGCACTCCAGAGAGCGTCAGTGCTATTGTTTACAAGCGAGAGCGACCACCCACCCACACCCACGCATTCATACCAGTATATTGTCAATATTCCACTGTTTTTAGTGCTTGCAACTGCTAAATAAGCTACCATGGGTCCAAGGAAAGCTCCTAGTGGTAAGCCTGTGGCAAAGAGGAACAGAAATATATGTACGATAGAAGTGAAGAAGGAGATAATAGAAAAATATGAAAGTGGAGTGCGTATCAGTGAGCTGGCCAGGCTGTATGGTAAACCCTATTCTACCATCGCTACCATTGTGGATAAGAAATATTCAAGTAAAATCAAGGAAGCTGTTGTTGCAAAAGGTGCATCTGTGATCACAAAACACAGACCACAAGTGCTGGAAAATGTGGAAAGGTTGTTGTTGGTGTGGATCAACGAGAAACAGTTAGCAGGAGATACTGTTTCGAGGGAATAATATGTGAAAAGCAAGGCAGTTGCATGATGATCTCCTTAAGAAAATGCCTGCAACGAGTGAAGTGAGCGAATTTAAAGCCAGCAGAGGCTGGTTTCAAAATTTAAGAAGCGTACGGCATACATAGTGTTGTGAGGCATGGTGAGGAGCCAGTTGTGACAAAAGTGCGGCTGAAAAATATGTGCCTGAATTCCAGGAGTACCTAGAGGCTGAACAATTCCTCCCCCAACAAGTGTTTAATTGTGATGAAACAGGCCTGTTCTGGAAGAAAATGCCCAACAGGACCTACATTACTCAGGAGGAAAAGGCACAGCCAGGACATAAGCCTATGAAAGACAGGCTAACTTTGATGCTTTGTGCCAATGCCAGTGGTGATTGCAAAGTGAAGCCTTTACTAGTGTATCTTTTTGAAAATCCCGAGTGTTTGGCAGATGCGGTGTCAGCAAGTCTAACTTGTGTGTGATGTGGAGGTCTAACAAAAGGCATGGGTCACAAAGGACATTTTCTTAGATTGGTTCAATGGTGTGTTTGGCCCCAGTGTGAAGAAATATCTATTGGACAATAATTTGCCACTTAAGTGCCTCCTGATAATGGACAATGCTCCTTGTCATCCTCCAAACATGGTAGAGAAAATTGTGGAGGAGTTTAAATTCATCAAAGTGAAGTTCTTGCCCCTAATACCACTCCTCTCCTCCAGCCCATGGACCAGCAGGTCATTTCCAACTTTAAAAAACTCTATACCAAAGCAATGTTTCAAAGTGCTTTGATGTGACCACAGACATGAACATAACCTAAGAGAATTTTGGAAAACATTTCCATATGCTGCATTGTGTACACCTTATAGGTAAGGCTTGGGAGGGAGTGACTACCAGGACTTTGAACTCTGCCTGAGAAAATTGTG
>WNWK01009411.1:0-5000 GCA_009830355.1 Cherax destructor | reverse complement strand
AGAAATATACCTAGTTGGATGAATCTTACTGAAGCTAGCTGGATCAGTGGCTTACGCGACGGTCTGGAGTTTTGAGACACTCTGACCGCGGGTTCCAACCCCACCCATGGTATGGTTTGTGCCAAAGTATTTTTCGACTACCGTCCACAGGATGGGAAGGAGGTACATAACCGACGCTCATCCTGTAAATGGTAGCGCAAAAACAGGATTAGAGAGGTCAAAATGAGTGTTTATCAGACCAAGCATCGTTAATCTATGGTCTCGAGAATTCAGGGTAAGCCCCCACGGCCCGGTTGACCAGGCCCTGGACCAGAGCCTGATCAACCAGGCTGTTACTGCTGGCCGCACGAGTCCAAGTACGAAACACAGCCCGGTGATCGGTACCGACTTGAGGTGCCTGTCCGTGCCTGCTTGAAGACAGCCAGGGCTTGTTGGTAATCCCCTTTATGTGATGCTGGGGGCAGTTGAACAATCTTGGGCCCTCACACTTATTTGTTGTCCCTCAACGTGCTAGTGAACCTGCTCTTCATTGGGAATGTTCATCGCCTGCCGAGTCTTTTTTTTTTTCGTACGGGGTGATTTTTGTGTGCTTTTGGGATTGCCCTCGAGAATTTTCCATGTGTATATAATAATGTATCTCTCCGCCTGCGTTCTAGAGAGACAGGTTTAGGAACTTCAAGCGTCCCGGTGAGGGGTTTATCACTTATGCCGTAGGTTCTCTGCACATTTTCAGGCAAATTTCACCCCCTTGAAAGGTGCAGTTAGTGTCAGCAATATTCCAGCCTAGATAGAACAAGGATCTGTAAGTGTCAACATGGGCTTGGCATCCCTGGTTTTGAAGGTTCTCATTATCCATCCTGTCATTTTGGGGCAGATGCAATTGCACATTGTTATGTCCTTGAAGGTGAGATCCTGACATGATCACTCCCAGGGCTTGACATTAGTTTTTCGCTCATTGTGTGGTTGGAATTAGTTTGTACTCCGATGAGATTTTAATTTCTTCACGTTTTCCGTATCTGAGAATTGAAATTTCTCTCATTGAACTTCAAATTTTTTTCGCAGCCCATTTAAAGATTTGGTTTTTGTCTGCTTGGAGTCTTGCAGTGTCTTCAACGGTGGACACTGTCATACAGATTCGGTGTCATCTGCAAAGGAAGACAAAAGCACTGTGGCTTATATCCCTGTCAATGTCTGATATGAGGATGAGGAATAGGATGGGAGCAATACTGTGCCTTGTGGAACAGAGCTTTTCACAGTAGCTCTCAGATTTACTCTGTTGACTACTACTCTTTGTGTTCTACGTGTTAGAAAATTTTAAACCATCTACCAACTTTTCCGTTATCCTTTATCACGCATTTTGTGGCTATTACACCATGGTCACACTTGTCAAAGGCTTTAAAATCGTGTATATAACATCTCATTCTGTTTATCTTTAGAGCATCACTAAAAAAATTAGTTACTCATATTTAAGTTACTTTAAGCAGTTAATGTACACAATATAAAGGAAGAAAAGATGCAAAAAGAAAAGAGAGGGCCCCCCTACAGGGAAGGGAAAGAATAACAGAGCGCTACAAGAGGCCAATATATCTGAAATACGAAGGAGACACTAGTCAGAGAAAAGCAAAAAATCGAATTAAAAATAAAAAATCTTTCAGGAATCAAGAAACGCGGGGAACTAAAAGCCATAAACGAAATTGAAAGAAACCCAAAGATTTTTTTTTTATGCAAAGTCAAAGTCGAGAACACCCAAACCAGTATTGGGCCCCTACTTAAACGGGTTGTGTCCTACACAGATGACAGCAAGGAAATGAGTGAGTTACTTAAGTCCCAGCATGACTCAGTTTTTAGCGAGCCGCTAACCAGACTGAAAATCGAAGACCTAAATGAATTTTTATGAGAGTCCCCACAGAACTTGACTGACGCATGCCTATCTGACATCACCTCACGCCAAATGACTTCGAAAAGGCAATAAATAAATTTCCCATGCACTCCGCTCCAGGCCCAGACTCATGAAACTCCGTGTTCATCAAGAACTGGAGGGAGCATGGACACTGGGGTCGTCCCCAGTTACTAAAAACAACAGACATAGCCCCACCAGAAAGGGGCAGTAAAGCAATAGCAAAGAACTACAGACCAATAGCGCTAACGTCCCATATCATAAAAATCTTTGAAAGGGTTCTAAGAAGCAAGATCCACACATCTAGATACCCATCAATTACACAACCCAGGGCAGCACGGGTTTAGAGCAGGTCGCTCCTGTCTGTCCCAACTACTGACCACTACGACCAGGTTCTAGATGCTCTAGAAGACAAACAAAATGCAGAGGTTATATACACAGACTTTGCAAAAGCCTTTGACAAGTGTGACCATGGTGTAATAGCAAACAAAATGCGTGATAAAGGAATAACAGGAAAAGTGGGTAGATGGATCTATAATTTCCCAACAAGTAGAAAACAAAGAGTAGTAGTCAACAGAGTAAACTCTGAGGCGGCTACGGTGAAAAGCTCTGTTCCACAAGGCACAGTACTTGTTCCCATCCTGTTCCTCATCCTCATATCGGACATAGACAGGGATATAAGCCACAGTGCCGTGTCTTCCTTTGCAGATGACACCCGAATCATGACAGTGTCCACCGTTGAAGACACTGCAAGACTCCAAGCAGACATAAACCAAATCTTTAAATGAGCTGCAGAAAACAATATGAAGTTCAATGATGAGAAATTTCAATTACTCAGATACGGAAAACGTGGGGAAATTAAAATCTCATTTGAGTAAAAAACTAATTCCAACCACACAATAGAGCAAAAAACTAATGTCAAAGACCTGGGAGTGATCATGTCAGAGGACCCCCCTTCAAGGACCATAACACTGTAGCAATCGCATCTGCTAGAAAAATGACAGGATGGATAATGAGAACCTTCAAAACCATGGATGCCAAGCCCATGTTGACACTTTACAGATCGCTTGTTCTATCTAGGCTGGAATATTGCACACTAACTGCCCCTTCAAGGCGGGTGAAATTGCTGACCTTGAAAATGTGCAGAGAACCTTCACCGCACGCTAACTGCGATAAACCACCTCAATTACTGGGAACGCTTGAAGTTTTAAACCTGTTCCTCTAGAATGCAGGTGGGGGAGATACATTGTTATATACATTTTCGAGGGATTAGTACCAAACTTGCACACGAAAATCACTCCCTACGAAAGTAAAAAAAACTCGGAGGGATGTAACATCCCCCAATGAAGAGCAGGGGGGCCACTAGCACGTTGAGGGACAACACAATGGGGGTCAGGGGCCCAAGATTGATCAACTGCCCCCAGCATACATAAGGGGGATTACCAACAAACCCCTGGCTTTTCAAGCAGGCACTGGACAGGCACCTGTCGGTACCTGACCAGCCAGGCTGTGGTTCGTACGTTGGACTGCGTGCGAACCGCAGTAACAGCCTGGTTGACCAGGCTCTGGTCCAACAAGAGGCCTGGTCACAGACCGGGCCGCGGGGGCGTTGAACCCTGGAATTCTCTCCAGGTAAACTCTAGTTATAGATAGATAGAGAGATAGAGATATTAAACTAAACTTGTATGGAATACAATATAAAAAATATATTGTATTACCACTAAAAACACTGGTCATAAATGTTGCAATCTACTCTATACAGGCAAAGGCAAAGAATAACAGAGCGGCTAAAAGGGGCCAATGTATCTGCAATACGTAGGAAGACACTGGTCAGAGAAATATCAAACATCGAACTAAAGCTAAAGGAATCTTACAGGAATCAAGAAACGTGGGAAGAACTAATGGCCATAAATGAAATCGAAAGAAACCCAAAGTATTTTTTTTCTTATGCCAAAACAAAGTCAAGGACAACATCCAGTATTGGGCCCCTACTTAATTAAACGAGATGGGTCCGTCCTACACAGATGACAGCAAGGAAATGAGTGAGCTACTCAAGTCCCAATATGACTCAGTTTTTAGTGAGCCGCTAACCAGACTGAGAGTCGAAGACCAAAATAAAAATTTTATGAGAGTGCCACAGAATTTGGTAGACCAAACCAAGACATTATCCTGACGAAATGACCGAAAAGGCGAAAAAAAAATGCCCATGCACTTCGCCCCAGGCCCAGACTCATGGGCCCGTGTTCATCAAAATTGCAAGAAGCCCCCATCACGTGCCCTTAACATCCTATGGGAGGGGCATGGACACAGGGGGCGTCCCCGCTGCTAAAAAAACAGACAAACCCCCTTAAAATGGGGTAAAGCAATACAAAAAAAAGACCGATACCAACGTTCCATATCATAAAAAACTTTGAAAGGGTTCTAAGCAGGGGCGCCACCTGTAACTGTAAGAATGGAGAAATAAATGATGGTAAACCCGAAAGGGGACAGGGCTCCAGTGGGGAAACAGGGGGAGACAAGGACACAAAACCAAGTTACAAACTAGCAATACCACGGTAGAATAAAAAGGGGGGGGCCCGGAAATACTGAAGATAAATTACCAGAAACTGATGAAGGCTCCATTTTAGACAGTGCCAAGATGAAACGAGACAGGAAACACCCAGCAATAAGGAATACAATGGGGCACAGTCACAAAAAAAAGGGGAAACAGAAACCAGGCCTGTGTGAATATTAGCATGGTATCTGCAGCATGGAATATCGGGGAAACAGAGGGGAAAGCAATTATGATCACCCCAGAAAAAGCCGGATATGAAAAAGGAAAAGCAACCTCCCGTCCTGTAAGTTTTTCCCCCTAAAATGTGCCACTCATCAGTTCAGGAAAGACAGTCTATAACTTATATTGCCAGGATACCACCTAAAGGGACAAGAGGCACAGAACATCCGACCTTTTAAAACCTGGGAGCCACAGCCACTCGGAGAGGTTTTTAGTCCAGGAAGGAAAAACTGGGGAAATGACGAAATCTAACCAATGCAATCATTTTGGGGGAATCCAACAATGGCCCCACTCAAACACAACGATATTAGTAAGAAAAGCCATCCCCAA
>WNWK01009410.1:0-76920 GCA_009830355.1 Cherax destructor | reverse complement strand
TATCCTGGTCCAGTTATCCAGCATATTCAATAAGCTTCAAGAGGATTACAACTGGTAGGGTACTAACCAAAGCATAAAATTTAATATGTTTATTAAACAAGTTAGTGTGTAGGGTTTCAAATAAATATATGTACATATGATAAGGATGTTCATTAAGTTATATATTAGGAGGTTAATTAGGAGGGTAGCTCCTACACTGCTCTCATATACAATAAGTCTGTGCTGAGGGCACATATATCTAAATGACTCAGAAGTACCATCAGGTACAATGTCAGTAATTACAATAATATATACAAATATGAATATAAGTGTGTATGAGTGAGCTCCCGGTAACTTTAAGACTAGACTCAACCAGTGTCCAACTGAATAACTTCTCATAAGCTAGCTTCTCTAACAAACTGACAATCAGAACAGCTTGATTGACCAGTAAAATGACCAATTCGTAGAACAGCAATATAACAAGCAACAGCAACACAGCATCAGGAACCAGGAGATAGAAAATCGACCCTAACTGGGGACCATCAATAGATCCTCCAAAACAGTCATAAAACTCCTTTACTACTGAAGCTAGGTTCAGCATAAACAATCCCAAACTGTGGCGGTGCACAGATGCCTTATCGAATTAGGTCCAGAGCTATAGCTTGAGACCTGAGTTGTCTCAGAGTGTCAATGTGACACACAACCCAGAACAACGTCGAAAATCACTGTCTAGGCTATGCTCTGTGAACAGAGTTACACAGAGTCCTGAGAAGTATTTTTCGTCTCACCACCGAACACATACTCTACCCAACAGAGTCTAAATGTCGAGAAAACAAGAAGAAATAGGAGTGAGGTGTTGACTCGACGATGGTCAGCAGGCCAGAGAGAGAGAGGGAGGAGAAGCAACCACCCAGCTCAGGTGTGGTCAGAGACTGACTCCTCCCAGCAACTAGACACCGGCAGTATAACAAGCGTAGCCTCTCATAAACGGTAGTTTGCTAACTCCAAGGCAGCTACGACTCACTAGAGCACAATATAAAATAACATCCTACCTAATAAATATAGCTAAGTCAAATAATATCAAATAAAAGTCTAATAATAATATAAAGCACGATATTAACGATTTAGCTATTATCGAGAATATCAGCAATATAAAATTATAAGAAAATGGAAAATATACATAAAATATATCATACAGGTATATATACATTGAGGCCCAATTCTGGGGCGCAATACAGAGTAGTCAGGAAGTGGAATAGCTTGGGAAGCGATGTAGTGGAGGCAGGATCCATTCATAGCTTTAAGAAGAGGTATGATAAGGCTCATGGCGATGGGAGAGACCCAGTAGCGGCCAGTGAGGAGGAAGGGCCAGGAGCTATGACTCGACCCCTGCAACCACAACTAGGTGAGTACACACACACACGCACACATGGTAATGCTTTATTTTAAGTGAGCAAAGTCAGGGTATTTTTCAAGAATGGTTTGTAATATACCACTGTGGATAAATTCTTTACCATTTCTTGAACATTTCTGAGTGAGTTGTCTCTCAATTCATTAATTTTATCGTACATAATGATGCAGGGTGTGACGCACTCCAGTACATAATGATGCAGGGTGTGACGCACTCCAGTACATAATGACGCAGGGTGTGACGCACTCCAGTACATAATAATGCAGGGTGTGACGCACTCCAGTACATAATGACGCAGGGTGTGACAATAGTCCATCTGGCAAGGTTTACATTTCGTTTGGTCTACATCTGGTGGTGGTGATTTTAACCTGCCAAAGATACTTGTAACCCAGCCGGAGGCGGGCGGTAGTGACATCCAAGAGTCTGCTTATTTTGTTGGATGCACCATAGACATGTGGCTCCTCCTGCATGATAGAATGATGATAGATGGACTGACTGGTGTCAATCTCCCTGAGTCTCAAGTCAATAAAGTTCAGTTGAAGTTCTTTTCGTATCATTGTTCTCAAACTGCTAACTGACAAACCAAGATTGTAATCTATCCCCTCTTTGAAAGCATAAAACTTAGCCAATTTATCAGTTCTATCATGCATCTGAAGACCAATGTGAGATGGAATCCACAGCATGTGCACTCTGACTCTACTATCCACAATCCTACCATACCTGTGCCTGGCTTCTGACACGAGCATGCTACAATTTATACTTAATGAGATGAGAGCATTTATGGATGACAGAGAATCAGTTACAATTAAAGTGTCAACCTTAGATACATGGACGCATTTGAGTGCAAGGCGTATGGCAAACAGTTCTGTCTGAAGGGTAGAGGCCCAGTTATTGATGCGTGCTCCAATTTCTTTACGAGAGCCATCACTCTGTATGACAACAGCAGCACTACCAGCTGCACCAGTGTATGACAACAGCAGCACTACCAGCTGCACCAGTGTATGACAACAGCAGCACTACCAGCTGCACCAGTGTATGACAACAGCAGCACTACCAGCTGCACCAGTGTATGACAACAGCAGCACTACCAGCTGCACCAGTGTATGTCAACAGCAGCACTACCAGCTGCACCAGTGTATGACAACAGCAGCACTACCAGCTGCACCAGTGTATGACAACAGCAGCATTACCAGCTGCACCAGTGTATGACAACAGCAGCACTACCAGCTGCACCAGTGTATGTCAACAGCAGCACTACCAGCTGCACCAGTGTATGACAACAGCAGCACTACCAGCTGCACCAGTGTATGACAACAGCAGCACTACCAGCTGCACCAGTGTATGACAACAGCAGCACTACCAGCTGCACCAGTGTATGACAACAGCAGCACTACCAGCTGCACCAGTGTATGACAACAGCAGCACTACCAGCTGCACCAGTGGATTGGTGAACAGAACCATGAACATAAATAATTTATGTAAGAGTGAGCTGTGTGACAAAGTTATCAATACAGTTTAAGGCATCATGTTTGGCTTCAAGGCGAAGCTTTGGTTGTGATTTAAGAAGTATTTCGGAGGGAAATGGAGGGATGGTAGTTTGGAATAGGGTAATATTCCATGGAGCGGAGAAGTGCCGCTGTTGCCTTACTTGACATAGATCATGTAGCTGGTTCATGCGGAGGTCGGTTTAGTTTTTTCGATCCATCTGGAGGGATGTTCACCAGTGCTGAGGAAAGTTTGGAGGGCTTCTGTGCATGGGTTTGAATGGGCTTGCCTGAGCATATTAACCCCAATTAGGATATTTCTTTCAGTAACACGATCTCTGATGCTTGGAATATCAAGTTCTTTCTGCAAATTTAAAATTTTGGCAGTACGAGGGCATCCTAAAATGATCCTCATTGCTTCGTTCTGCAGTTTTTCCAACCCTCCAAGCTTCCAGTCAGACACAAGAGCAAGTAGTGGCGCAGCATAACCAACCAATGATCTAATATAAGCAAGATACATCATTTTCACAATTTTAACATTAGCACCATACCTGGGGTGAAACCCTGCCACAACTCTAAGTGCTCTCAACCTTTCTTTGTATTGACGACAAAGTCTCGTTACAACAGGTCCAAGTAGTGGGACCTCAAAGCCTAGATACATGTATCTGGTTATATATTCTAGAATAGACCCATCATGCAACTGGATTAGAAGATAGTATTTACATTACCTATCTTTCACATCGCCAGCACAACACCAATTTGAACTGGTGCATAACACAGGCTTGTTAGCGGCTGACTAGGTGACCACTTGCACTCGAAGTACCATTGAAACAGTTCATCGGGACCCGGGGGCTCATTTTGTTTTAGTTTGTTTGATTGATATTCTTTGTGATTGTACTGTACCTTTTTTTCTGCAGGACCTGAATAATTAATAATTGCTGGGATAACTAAAAACACCGAGAAACAACTTTTTTCAGCTTCCTCTCCCTACACATTCCCGCTCCTCCACTATCTCTGTTGCTTCCCCTATCACTTGATGTCACGGATTTTCCGAAATTAACCAATAATCCTACATTATTATGCCTTCAACTAGTATCCCCCAAACGCACTATATCGCAGCACTGATAATTTACAATTCTATTGTTCCATGGGGAACTAGTACATGATCTGAGAACTGGATAAAACAAAACATTAATATATATAAAGTTGAAGGCCGAGTCATAAGACTACGCTTAACTTAGTAAGGAAGAATACTTAGGACCTTCAAAACACTTGAATAACCCAACACCAAAAGACATTAAGAGCGAGAGTAAGTGAAGAGACAAAAATCGCCTTCCCTGAAGAAATAAAATATGAGAAGAGAAGAGAAACCTCGAAGAGTAAAGAAGAAAGACGGCATCTAGTGAGAGAATTCCCTCACTAGATGGCGCCATGTATGGCCCCTCCCGAGAGAGAACTGACGATCCTAACAGTAGGATTACAGTCATACAGAGTTGACACACTTATATACCCTACTCTATTACACACACACACACACTGCCCATTTATGGATACCTCTGCCCCCTACATCGACACACCCACCACCCACATTATGTTCACTGACACCCCACCACCCACATCATATATACAGTTACCTCCAACTACCCACACCCTAACCACCCACTCCCCCTATCACATCAACAACACAATGACCACCCAACACACAATTCTAACCCACATTCACCAACAACATGCACACACACACACACACACACACACACACACACACACACACACACACACACACACACACACACACACACACACACACACACACATGCTCACACACACGGACACACTCTCACTCTATACCCTCTGTACCCTAGCTTAGTAGCACTATCCGGTTATAGAACTAATACTAGCAAAATCCTAGATTAATATTAGGAGAGTAGTCCAAACTTCTGAAACCTATCTCCTCCCCCCGCTCTCTCCCCCCCCCGCTATCTCCCTCCCTTTCTCCCTCACCCTCTCTATACCTACCCTTCTCCCTCACACACACACACCCTCCCCCCTCTCTCTCCCTACCACTCTCTATACCTCCCTCTCCCCCTCTCTATACCTCTATACCTCCCTCTCCCCCATCTCCCCCTCCCGATCCCTCCCTCTCCCTCTCCCTACCTCTCTAGTACTAGCAAAATTCTAGCTTAATATTTAGGAGAGTAGTCCAAACTTTCTGAAAACCTATCTCCCCCCCGCTCTCTCCCTTCCTTTCTCCCTCAAACGCACACCCCCTTCTCCCTCTCTATACCCCCTCTCCCCTATCTCCCTCCCCTTCTCCCTCACACACAAACCCTCCCCTCTCTCCCTCCCCTCTCTATACCTACCTCTCCCCTCTCTATACCTCCTCTCCCCTCTCTATACCTCTATACCTCCCTCTCCCCCATCTCTCCCTCTTCCTTTCCCACCTCTCCCTATCCCTCTCCTCTCCCTACCTCTCTCTCTCACTCCCCCTCCCTCCCTCTCTCTCTCCCACCCCCCTCTTCCTCCCTCTCCCTCTATCTCCCTACCTCCCTCTCTCTCCCTCTACCTATCTCTCTTCCTACTTCTCTACCTCCCTCTCTACCTCCCTCTCTCTCTCCCTCTCCCTCTCGCTCTCTTTCTCTCTCCCTATATCCACCCTCTTCTACATTTCCTCAAAGCTATCTCTCTCCCCCTCACCCCCATTCCTATCCTTTCTCCATTTCTCCCTCACCCCCTTCCCTACCCCTCTTCTTTCTCCCTTCTCCTGACACCTCAATACATCCACAAGGGACTCAGTGGGAAAATGGGTGGTTCAGAGAGGGCGTCAACAAGGAGGAAGATGGCCAATCAGGGAAGGCCACAATGGGAGGAGGAACTCTCTATAAGGGAGAAGGAATGGGAGAGGAAGATATTGGTGATCACCGAGGAGCTCAATGAAAGGGAAAAGGAATGGGAGAGGAAGCTATTGGTGATCAGCGAGGAAATGGAGGAGAGTAGAAAATGGAGGAGAGTAGAAAATGGGTAATGCAAGCCAAAAAAGCAGAAGCTAAGATTCAGACCCTAGAAGTGAAGCTGCAGGGACTGACACAGAATAGAGACAACAGTACCTGGCAGGAAACGATGCTTGGAGCTTGTGCACCAGGCACAGCCAAAGGGAATGAGGAGAAAGGAAGAGAACTCTTGTATGCACAGGCACTGGCAGACACACATGGGGCCCGAAGCAAGATGAGCAGGATAACAACACACGAGAGGGATATAGAAGAAACAGCCAGGGTCAAGAAGAGCACCACAGGAACAACGAATGTGTGCACAGAAACAACACATGAGAGGGTAGGCAAAGCAGCAGACACGCTAAACACGGAGACCCCAACAACACACTGCAGCAGACAGGGACGTATGAGCAGACCCAACACACAAAGGAACCGGGGAATACGTCCATGACAGCACCGGGAGAGGCTAATGCACCTTTGACAAGGCAATGGGAGACACAGTGGGAGGAGGAAAGGGAGAAGTCGATCTTTATCTATGGCCTAAAGGAAGTCGAAGGGTACACCCACGACATTAGGAAACAGGAGAAAAAAGAAAAGATCGATGGTATCATGCTAGCAATAGGGGGAGACCAATCCCAAGTGACAAATTTTCGGAGAATCGGGTGGTACACAAAGGGAAGAAATCGACCCCTCAAGGTAATATTCAAGGCAGAATCAGCCCGCACCATGATCCTGCAAGAGAAAGCTCGGCTGAGGGGTACCGGAATGTATACCTAGATCGGGACAGAACGCAGGAAGAAAGGGAGGCCTGGAGGGAGAAGATAAGAAGGAGAAGAGAGGAGGGAGGGGAGACAGCGAGATATGGAGGACACAAAGACCAAGCAGGACAAACACACACACTGGAAGTACCCTCAGCGGGCCTCAAATCACAAACAACCCACGACAACCATACACTATAGCACCACACCCACTTATCAGGCCCCCTGTCCCCACCCTAGCAAACGAAAACCCACCGTCAGAGTTACCCCCCACCCCCACTTCAAACTGCACCCTACCAGCCAATACCCCAACTATACAATCCCTCCCACCCATGCTGCAACCCCCTGTGGGCACCCTGCCCACACCCCCAACCCACCAAGATCTCCCCAGGGCCACAGTATTGGAAACAAGGTTGAAGGTTTGGTACACAAACGCGGATGGAATTACGAATAAGTATGAAGAGTGGAATGAAAGATTAGATGAGGCATCCCCAGACATCATAGCGGTCACAGAAACTAAACTAAATGAGACAGTAACAGATGCAATCTTCCCACAGGGATATCAGATCCTGAGGAAAGATAGGAGGAGCAGGGGGGGAGGAGGGGTCGCACTGCTTGTAAGGCACCATTGGAGATTCGAGGAAATGGTAGGAATGGAGGTGGGTAGAGAACGGGACTTCATTGTAGGTACCATACAGTCTGGGGAGCATAAGATAGACATTTGCAGTGATGTATAACCCACCACAGAACTGCAGGAGGCCAGGAGAAGAATACGATGAGAACAACAGAGCAATGGTGGACACCCTGGCGGAGGTGGCAAGAAAGGCACACATGAGCAGAGCGAAACTACTGGTCATGGGAGATTTCAACCACAGGGAGATCGACTGGGAGAACCATGAACCACGTGGGGGTCCAGAAACTTGGAGAGCCAAGATGATGGACGTGGTACTGGAAAACCTGATGCACCAACATGTCAGGGACACGACCAGAGAGAGAGAGAAGATGAACCAGCAAGACTGGACCTTGTATTCACCCTGAACAGCTCAGATATTGAAGACATAATGCACGAGAGCCCCTGGGAGCCAGTGACCATATGGTGCTTAGCTTTGAGTACATTGTAGAGCTACAGGTGGAGAGGAAAACAGTACTGATAGAGACAAACCAGACTTTAAAGAGGAAACTACAGGGCATGAGGAATTTCCTGCAGGACGTTCAGTGGGAAGGGGAAATGGAAGGACTGACAATAAAGGAAATGATGGAATACGTATGGGCAAAGTGCAAGGAGGCAGAGGAACGGTTTATACCCAAAGGCAAAGGATTAAATGGGAAGGCCAGAAAGAGCCCCTGGTTTACCCAAAGGTGCAGGGAGGCAAAGACTCAGAGTATCAGAGAATGGAAACGGTACAGAAGGCAAAGAACCCAGGTAAACAGAGAGATTAGTAGAAGAGCTAGAAACGAGTATGCACAAGTACGGAGGAGGCCCAGAAACAGTACGAAAATGACATAGCATCGAAAGTTAAGTCCGACCCGAAACTGATGTACAGTCACATCAGAAGGAAGACAACAGTCAAGGACCAGGTGATAAGGCTGAGGACAGAAGATGGGGAACTCACAAGTAATGATCAAGAGGTATGTGAGGAGCTCAACTTGAGGTTTAAGGAAGTATTCACAATGGAGGAAGGAAGGCAGCTGGGTAGACAGGACGGGGTTCGTCACCAACAAGGGATGTACCAAGTGCTAGAGGGCATACACACAACTGAGGAGGAAGTGAAGCAGTTACTCAGTGACCTCGATACCTCAAAGGTGATGGGTCCGGACAATATCTCCCCGTGGGTTCTTCGGGAAGGAGCTGAGGTACTGAGTGTGCCACTTACCATAATATTCAACACATCCCTTGAAACTGGGCAGCTACCTGAGGTATGGAAGAAGGCCAACATAGTCCCCATTTTTAAAAAGGAGACAGAAAAGAGGCACTAAACTATAGACCGGTGTCACTTACATGTATAGTGTGCAAAGTCCTGGAGAAAATCATCAGGAAAAGAATGGTGGAACACCTTGAGCTGAACAGGATAATAAACACCAGACAGCACGGATTCCGGGAAGGCAAATCCTGTGTAACAAATCTCCTGGAGTTCTATGATAAAGTAACAGAGGTAAGGCAGGAGAGAGAAGGGTGGGTTGATTGCATTTTCCTGGACTGCAGGAAGGCCTTCGACACAGTTCCTCACATGAGATTAGTAAAGAAGTTGGAAGAACAAGCAGGTATAACAGGAAGGGCACTGGAATGGATCAGGGAATACCTCAAAGGGAGACAGCAACGGGTCATGGTGCGTGGTGAGGTATCACAGTGGGCGCCTGTGACGAGCGGTGTATCGCAGGGGTCAGTCCTAGGACCAGTGTTATTCCTGGTATATGTAAATGACATGACGGACGGGATAGACTCAGAAGTGTCTCTATTCGGGGATGATGTGAAAATGAGGAGAATCTCATCGGAAGAGGACCAGGCAGGGCTGCAAACAGACCTGGACAAGCTCGACATCTGGTCTAGCAATTGGCTTCTCGAATTCAATCCCTCCAAATGCAAAGTCATAAGGATCGGAGAAGGGCAAAGAAGACCACTGACAGAGTACAAGCTAGGCGGGCAAAGGCTACAAACCTCGGCAAAGGAGAAAGACCTTGGAGTGAGTATAACGCCAAGCACGTCTCCGGAGGCACACATCAACCAGATAACTGCGGCAGCATATGGGCGACTGGCAAACCTAAGATTAGCGTTACGTTACCTTAACAAGGAATCGTTCAAGACACTGTATACCGTGTACGTCAGGCCCATACTAGAATATGCAACACCAGTCTGGAACCCACACCTGGTCAAGCACGTAAAGAAACTAGAGAAAGTGCAAAGGTTTGCGACAAGGTTAGTTCCACAACTCAGGGGTTTGTCTTATGAAGAAAGGTTGAGGGAAATAGGACTAACAACACTGGAGGAAAGAAGGGTCAGAGGAGACATGATAACGACATACAAAATACTGCGGGGAATTGACAAGGTAGACAGTGACAGGATGTTCCAGAGAGGGAACACAGAAACAAGGGGACACAACTGGAAGCTGAAGACTCAGATGAGTCAAAGGGATGTTAGGAAGCATTTCTTCAGCCACAGAGTAGTCAGGAAGTGGAATAGTCTAGAGAAAGATATAGTGGAGGCAGGAACCATACATAGTTTTAAGACAAGGTATGATAAAGCTCATGGAGCAGGGAGAGCAGAGACCCAGTAGCAGACAGCGAAGAGGCGGGGCCAGGAGCTGAGTCTCGACCCCTGCAACCACAATTAGGTGAGTACAATTAGGTGAGTACACGTGCACACACACACTGCAGTAACTACTGTATAAAAAATGGGACCCCAGAGGGAAGGAGGAAGAGCCAGGAGAAGAAAGGAAGTATGGATGGAAGAGCTTAGGAGAAGGTTGGAATAAAAGTGAGAGATGAAGCTAGGTGAGCTTATTGGTAAAATGGAGAAGAGGATGGATGCAGAGAGCAAGAAGGGGCTTGGCATTAGGAGCAGGTACACCAACATCCACCGAGGGGACTGAAGGAAAGGAAGGAGTTAAGTCCTACGTAGAGACCCTGTGAGGCCACCAGGAAATGTTGAAGAACGAAAGTGACATGCTGCTGGGCACAGGGGCAGCAGTAAGTGAGTGGGGTATGTAGGTAGAACAGGTGATAGGCCTTCCCTGCGGAGGTGCTATCAGGCCACCATGAGACCCAGGAAGTGATATGGGAAGATGCAACCCAGAAATGCAGAGGGAAAATCAATGAGAAGAGGAGAGGGAGAGGTCAGTTTTTATTCAAGGGCTTCAGGAGACTAAAGGGAGGACATTTGAAGAAAGACGACAGGGAGAGAAAAATAGAGATTGAAAATATCATCAAACAGGAGGAGGAGGACATGACCGAGATGATACTCGGAAATACTTGAGTGGAAGAAATCGACCAGTCAAATTTATTTTCAGGACAGAAACAGTGCAAAACAGGATCCTGCTGCTAAAGGAAACAAAATGCCAGTGAGTGTACCTAGAACGTGACAGAACGTGAAGGGAAAGACAGAAACTTAGAGGATACAAAGACTAAAGGGGCACCCAGAGTCGGGAGGAGCAGCAAGCACAACCACCCACAGAATCCCACAACCAAACAGATTAACAGAAAAACCAAACTTTATACTCACAGCCCCTCCCCCAGCACAAACCCCACCTACACAGCCCCTTCCCCCCAGCACAAACCCCACCTACACAGCAGCCTCACAGTACCCTGCCAGGTCTTCCGCTCCTCCAGCCCCCACAGACATAGCATTCACAGAAACCAAGGTCATGGGAATGATAACAGATGCAATCTTTCCAACTAGATATCAGATCCTGAGGAAAGGTAGAGGGGGGTGGAGGAGTTGTACTGCTCATCAAAAACCAGTGGAGTTTTGAGGAGTTGGAAGAAGGGGACAGAGGGGGAAGCAAGGGTCTACATAGGAACATTTCTGACTGGGGGTCCCAAGGTGGTTAGCAGGAGGCTAAAAGAAGAATATGATGAGAGCAAGAGATCAATGGTGGCCAGAAGGGCCCACATGGGCAGGACAAAGTTATATAGTTATGGGCAGTTTCACTCACAAGGAAATTGGAAAAACCTGGAGCCACATGGGGTACCGGAAATGTGGAGGGCTAGGATGATGGAGGTGGTACTGGAAAACCTCATGCATCAACATGTAAGGGACACTACCAGAGAGAGAGGAGAGGATGAACCAGCAAGACTGGATCTCATATTCACCTTGAATAGTTCAGACATTGAGGACATCACATATGAAAGGCCCCTTGGAGCTAGTGGTCAGGTGGTCCTGAGCTTCGAATACACAGTAGAGTTACAAGTGAAGAGGGAAGCAGGATGAGTAGAATAGGAGAAGCCAAACTACAAAAGAGGGGACTACACAGGCGTGATAAATTTTCTGCATGAGGTTCAGTGGGAAAGAGAACTGGTGGGAAAATCAGTAAATGAAATGGTGGAATACATGACAAACTGCAGGGAGGCAGAGGAGAGGTTCGTACCCAAGGGCAACATAACAATGGGAAGACCAGAATGAGCTCTTGGTTCACCCTAAGATGTAGAGAGGCCAAAACTAAGTGAAAAGCCAGAAACGAATATGAACAGATAAGGAGGGAGGCCCAGCGGCAATATGAAAATGACATAGCATCGAAAGCCAGATCTGACCCAGAGCTGTTGTACAACCGCATCAGGAGAAAAACAACAGTCAAGAACCAGGTAATCAGGCTGAGGAAGGAAGGAGGGGAGATAACAAAAAAAAAAACGACTAAGAAGTATGTGAAGAGCTCAACACGAGATTTAAGGAAGGACTTCAGTAAGCAGGAATGGTGGGGTACACCAACAAGTGCTGGACGCAGTACACACAACCGAGGAGAAGGTGAAAAGGCTGCTAAGTGAACTAGATACCTCAAAGGCGGTGGAACCAGACACCATCTCTTCATGGGTCCTGAGAAAGGGAGCAGAGGTGCTGTGAGTACCACTAACAATCTTCAACACATCGAAATGGCAGCGACCTGAGGTGTGGAAAACAGCAAATGTAGTCCCAGTTTTTAAGAAAGGAGACAGATAGGCAGCATTAAAGTACAGGCCAGTGTCACTGACATGTATAGTGTGCAAAGTCATGGAGAAGATTATCAGGAGAAGAGTGGTGGAGCACCTAGAAAGGAATGAGCTTATATACGATAACCAGCACAGTTATCGTATATAAGCATGAGGGAGAGGAAGGGCATGTTAATGACATATAGAATACTGAAAGGAATTGACAAGGTGGATAGGGAGAGAATGTGACACAGCAACAAGGAGTAACAACTGGAAGTTAAAAACTCAGATGAGTCACAGGGATGCTAGGAAGTACTTCTTCAGGAAGTGGAACAATCTAGAGTGTTGTAGTGGAGGCAGGATCCATACATAGCTTTAAGAAGAGGTACGGTAAAGCTCATGGAGCAGGAAGTAGACCTATTAGCGACCAGTGAAGAGGCGGGGCCAGGAGCTATGACTCGAACCCCTGTTTTATGAACACAGGTGTAGAAGGACTTGCACACCTTGTCATATGGGGATAAATTATGGAGCAAGTAAACGACAACAGAAGTTATATGACATGTATTTCCTTCACCAAATAAGCAAACTGGTATTTACAATATGTACACTAGAGTATGTACAGTAATGTAAGTGTACAACACCATGATCAAAGGAGGCAAGAGCCAGACAAAACACTGTGAAAGACCAGCAGCCTAGACAAGTCTGCCAGAACTCACATCACAAGTGAACCACATTGCTTCACAGTTTTGGCGGGCTTGTCTGTGATTGGCCGATGAACCGAGGTACTGATATAATGACAGGGCCCTTATTGATCGTTATATCCTTAGCACCTGGTTCTGGTTGGGAGGCAGCCTATATGGGAGTGTAACATACGCTGAATAAAATGTTATATACTCGTCGCATGCCACACTGCAACACACACACACACACCTAGTGGCCTAGTGGGTAAAGCTCTTGCTTCACGCACGGAGGGGCCGGGTTCAATTCCCGGTGGGGCAGAAACATTTCGAAGTGTTTCCTTACATACACATACACACACACATATATACAACAGGCCTAGTGTCTAATTGACATGTGCCTAGGACAAAATGGTAACTAACTAACACACACACACACACACACACACACACACACACACACACACACACACACAACAATGTCCTACGAGGAGAAGTTAACAGAACTCGACCTGTCGACACTGATAACGACATATAAAATACTGAGAGGAATCGACAAGGTAGACAGACAGGATGTTCCAGAGATGTGACACATCAACAAGAGGTCACAATTGGAAGTTGAAGGGATGTTAGGAAGTATTTCTTCAGTCATAGAGTTGTCAGGAAGTGGAGTAGTCTGGAAAGTGAGGTAGTGGAGGCAGGATCCATACATAGCTTTAAGAAGAGGTATGATAAAGCTCACAGAGCAGGGAGACAGTGGACCTAGTAGCCACCAGTGAAGAGGCAGGGCCAGGAGCTATGAATCGACCCCTGCAACCACGATTAGGTGAGTACACACACACACACACACACACACAGGCAAAAGTTTGTTTAGTAACGTTTAGTCAGAAAGAAGTATTGTTGTAATTATGAAGTGGCGGGGCGTGGCGTGGGGAGCGTGGCGGGGCGGGGCGTGGCTGGACGGGGCCTGGCGTGGCGGGGCGGGGCGCGGGTAGTGGCGGGGCGGGGCGCGGGGAGTGGCGGGGCGGGGCGTGGCTGGGGGATCAAGGTGAGACTGGGCATTGAGGGGCGGGGCGTGGCGGAGCGTGGCCGGGGGAGAGGTGTCAAGGCGAGACTGGGCATGGAGGGGTGGGGCGAAGCAGGGCAGGACGGGGCATCGCTGGACGGGGTGTGGCAGGGCGGGGCGGGGCGGGGCGGGGCGGAGGCTTCCGGTGCATATTGTTTGTTTTGACTTGTATTGAGCGTAGTGAAGGTCATGTTTGTTGACACACGTAGCCCTCACCCTTACTGCTGCTCCCTCACCCTTACTGCTGCTCCCTCACCCTTACTGCTGCTCCCTCACCCTTACTGCTGCTCCCTCACCCTTACTGCTTTATGCCGGGTCACCATTTGGAGAAGACCCGGGCCGGATGTACCGGCGAACATACAACAACAACAACCCTTACTGCTGGTCCCTCACCCTTACTGCTGCTCCCTTACTGCTGCTCCCTTACTGCTGGTCCCTCACCCTTACTGCTGGTCCCTCACCCTTACTGCTGCTCCCTCACCCTTACTGCTGCTCCCTCACCCTTACTGCTGCTCCCTCACCCTTACTGCTGCTCCCTCACCCTTACTGCTGCTCCCTCACCCTTACTTCTGCACCCTTACTACTGTTCTCTCACCCTTACTGCTGCTCCCTCACCCTTACTGCTGCTACCTCCCCCTTACTGCTGCTCCTTCACCCTTACTGCTGCTCCCTCACCCTTACTGCTGCTCCCTCACCCTTACTGCTGGTCCCTCACCCTTACTGCTTCTCCCTCACCCTTACTGCTGCTCCCTAACCTTTACTGCTGCTCCCTCACCCTTACTGCTACACCCTTACTGCTGTTCCCTCACCCTTACTGCTGCTCCCTCACCCTTACTGCTGCTCCCTCACACTTACTGCTGCTCCCTCACCCTTACTGCTGCTCCCTCACCCTTACTGCTGCTCCCTCACCCTTACTGCTGCTCCCTCACCCTTACTGCTGCTCTCTCACCCTTACTGCTCCTCCCTCACCCTTACTGCTGCTCCCTCACCCTTACTGCTGCACCCTTACTGCTGCTCCTCACCCTTACTGCTGCTCCCTCACCCTTACTGCTGCACCCTTACTGCTGCCCCTCACCCTTACTGCTGGTCCCTCACCCTTACTGCTGCTCCCTCACCCTTACTGCTGCACCCTTACTGCTGCTCCCTCACCCTTACTGCTGCTCCCTCACCCTTACTGCTGCTCCCTCACCCTTACTGCTGCTCCCTCACCCTTACTGCTGCTCCCTCACCCTTACTGCTGCTCCCTCACCCTTACTGCTGCACCCTTACTGCTGCTCCCTCACCCTTACTGCTGCTCCCTCACCCTTACTGCTGCTCCCTCACCCTTACTGCTGCTCCATCACCCTTACTGCTGCTCCATCACCCTTACTGCTGCTCCATCACCCTTACTGCTGGTCCATTACCCTTACTGCTGCTCCCTCACCCTTACTGCTGCTCCCTCATCCTTACTGCTGCTGCTCCATCACCCTTACTGATGCTCAATCACTCTTACTGCTGCTCCTTGACCCTTACTGCTGCTCCTTCACCCTTACTGCTGCTCCCTCACCCTTACTGCTGCTCCCTCACCCTTACTGCTGCTCCCTCACCCTTACTGCTGCTCCCTCACCCTTACTGCTGCTCCCTCACCCTTACTGCTGCTCCCTCACTCTTACTGCTGCTCCCTCACCCTTACTGCTGCTCCCTCACCCTTACTGCTGCTCCCTCACCCTTACTGCTGTCCCTCACCCTTACTGCTGCTCCCTCACCCTTACTGCTGCTCCCTCACCCTTACTGCTGCTCCTCACCCTTACTGCTGCTCCCTCACCCTTACTGCTGCTCCCTCACCCTTACTGCTGTCCCTCACCCTTACTGCTGCTCCCTCACCCTTACTGCTGCTCCCTCACCCCTTACTGCTGCTCCCTCACCCTTACTGCTGCTCCTCACCCTTACTGCTGGTCCCTCACCCTTACTGCTGCTCCCTCACCCTTACTGCTGCTACATCACCCTTACTGCTGTTCCCTCACCCTTATTGCTGCTCCCTCACCCTTACTGCTGCACCCTTACTGCTGCTCATTCACCCTTATTGCTGCTCCCTTACCCTTACTGCTGCTCCCTCACCCTTACTGCTGCTCCCTCACCCTTACTGCTGCTCCCTCACCCTTACTGCTGCTCCCTCACCCTTACTGCTGCTCCCTCACCCTTACTGCTGCTCCCTCACCCTTACTGCTGCTCCCTCACCCTTACTGCTTCTCCCTCACCCTTACTGCTGGTCCCTCACCCTTACTGCTGCTACATCACCCTTATGCTGTTCCCTCACCCTTATTGTTGCTCCCTCACCCTTACTGCTGCACCTTACTGCTGCTCATTCACCCTTACTGCTGCTCCCTTACCCTTACTGCTGCTCCCTCACCCTTACTGCTGCTCCCTCACCCTTACTGCTGCTCCCTCACCCTTACTGCTGCTCCCTCACCCTTACTGCTGCTCCCTCACCCTTACTGCTGCTCCCTCACCCTTACTGCTGCTCCATCACCCTTACTGCTGCTCCATCACCCTTACTGCTGGTCCATTACCCTTACTGCTGCTCCCTTACCCTTACTGCTGCTCCCTCACCCTTACTGCTGCTCCCTCACCCTTACTGCTGCTGCTCCATCACCCTTACTGATGCTCAATCACCCTTACTGCTTCTCCTTGACCCTTACTGCTGCTCCTTGACCCTTACTGCTGCTCCTTCACCCTTACACCTAATCCCTCAACCTCCCAGGTGCTCCACCCTGACCCTCCCTGCTACTCCACCCTGACCCTTCTCCCTAACAGGATGGTCCTGGAGAGTTTACCTGGAGAGTATTCCAGGGGTCAACGCCCCCGCGGCCCGGTCTGTGACCAGGCCTCCTGTTGGACCACAGCCTGATCAACCAGGCTGTTACTGCTGGCCGCACGCAGTCCAACGTACGAACCACAGCCTGGCTGGTCAGGTACCGACTTTAGGTGCCTGTCCAGTGCCTTCTTGAAGACAGCCAGGGGTTTGTTGGTAATCCCCCTTATGTATGCTGGGAGGCAGTTGAACAATCTTGGGCCCCTGACACTTATTGTGTTGTCCCTCAACGTGCTAGTGGCACCCCTGCTTTTCATTGGGGGGATGTTACATCGCCTGCCGAGTCTTTTGCTTTCGTATGGAGTGATTCTCGTGTGCAAGTTTGGTACTAATCCCTCGAGAATTTTCCACGTGTATATAATAATGTATCTCTCCCGCCTGCGTTCTAGGGAGTACATGTTTAGGAACTTCAAGCGTTCCCAGTAATTGAGGTGGTTTATCGCAGTTATGTGTGCCGTGAAGGTTTTCTGCACATTTTCAAGGTCAGCAATTTCACGTGCCTTGAAAGGTGCAGTTAGTGTGCAGCAATATTCCAGCCTAGATAGAACAAGTGATTTGTAAAGTGTCAACATGGGCTTTGCATCCCTGGTTTTGAAGGTTCTCATTATCCATCCTGTCATTTTTCTAGCAGATGCGATTGCTACGATGTTATGGTCCTTGAAGGTGAGATCCTCTGACATGAGGAATTAGTTTTGTACTCCGATGAGATTTTAATTTCCTCACGTTTTCCGTATCTGAGTAATTGAAATTTCTCATCATTGAACTTCATATTGTTTTCTGCAGCCCATTTAAAAATTTGGTTTATGTCTGCTTGGAATCTTGCAGAGTCTTCAACGGTGGACACTGTCATACAGATTCAGGTCCGTGGCCTGGTAGGCAAAGCTCTCGCTTCACACGCTGAGGGTCCGTGGTTCGATTCCCGGCAAGGATGGAAACATTGCGCGTGTTTCCTTATACCTGTTGTTCACCCAGCAGTAAAATAGGTACCTGGGCGTTAGTTGACTGGTGTGGGTTGCATCCTGGGACAAAACTACCCTAATTTGCCCGAAATGCTCTGCATAACAAGGGGCTTTATATATAGTAGTATGTATACCTTGTACATGTACTTGTAGAAATAAATAAATAAATAAAGATCTGCAAAGAAAGACACGGCACTGTGGCTTATATCCCTGTCTATGTCCGATATGAGGATGAGGAACAGGATGGGAGCGAGTACTGTGCCTTGTGGAACAGAGCTTTTCACATTAGCTGCCTCAGACTTTACTCTGTTGACTACTACTCTTTGTGTTCTACTTGTTAAGAAATTATAGATCCATCTACCAACTTTTCCTGTTATTCCTTTATCACGCATTTTGTGTGCTATCACACCATGGTCACACTTATCAAAGGCTTTTGCAAAGTCTGTGTATATAACATCTGCATTCTGTTTGTTCTCTAGAGCATCCAGGACCTTGTCATAGTGGTCCAGTAGTTGGGACAGACAGGAGCGACCTGCTACGAACCCATGCTGCCCTGGGTTGTGTAATTGATGGTTATCTAGATGAGTGGCAATCTTGCTTCTTAGAACCCTTTCAAAGATTTTTATGATATGGGACGTTAGCGCTATTGGTCTGTAGTTCTTTGCCATTGCTTTACTGCCGCCTTTGTGGAGTGGGGCTATGTCTGTTGTTTTTAGTAACTGCGGGACGACCCCATTGTCCATGCTCTCTCTCCATAGGATGTTAAAAGCACGTGATAGGGGCTTCTTGCAGTTCTTGATGAACACGGAGTTCCATGAGTCTGGGCCTGGAGCGGAGTGCATGGGCATGTCATTTATCGCCTTTTCAAAGTCATGTGGTGTCAGGGTAATGTCAGATAGGCTTGCGTCTACCAAGTTCTGTGGCACTCTCATAAAAAATTCATTTAGGTCTTCAACTTTTAGTCTGGTTAGCGGCTCACTAAAAACTGAGTCATACTGGGACTTTAGTAACTCACTCATTTCCTTGCTGCCATCTGTGTAAGACCCATCTCGTTTTAGTAGGGGCCCAATACTGGATGTTGTTCTCGACTTTGTTTTGGCATTGGAAAATAAATACTTTGGGTTTCTTTAAATTTCATTTATGGCTTTTAGTTCTTCCCGCGTTTCTTGATTCCTGTAAGATTCCTATAGTTTTAATTCGATGTTTGTTATTTCTCTGACTAGTGTCTCCCTTCGTATTTCAGATATATTGGCCTCTTGTAGCCGCTCCGTTATTCTTTGCCTTCGCCTGTATAGGGAGCGCCTCTCTCTTTCTAGTTTGCATCTTCTCCTTTTCCTTAAGGGAATTTGCCTTGAGCAAACCTCAAGTGCCACAGAGTTAATTTGTTCTAGACATAGGTTAGGATCCGTGATGCTTAGGCTATCTTCCCAGTTTATATCATTTAGGATTTGGTTTACTTCGTCCCACCTTATGTTTTTGCTATTGAAGTTGAAATTGGAGAAGGCTCGTTTTTGATATGATGACATTTCGTATCAGATCATCATTGTTAGTGAAGATGAGGTCCAGCGTATTCGCCAATCTTGTAGACTCTATTATTTGCTGGTTTAAGGTGAATTTGGTGCAGAGATTTAAAAGCTCGTGTGTGTGCGAGTTTTCATCTGAGCTGCCTCCTGGTGTTATCTCTGCTACCACATTGTTTGCAATATTCATCCATTTTAGGTGCCTTAGGTTGAAGTCCCCCAGGAGCAAGATGTTGGGGGCAGGGGCTGGAAGGTTTTCCAGACATTGGTCAATTTTCAGAAGCTGTTCCTGGAATTGTTGGGACTTTGCATCCGGAGGCTTGTATACAACCACGATGACCAGGTTTTGATTCTCGATCTTTACTTCTAAAACTTCAACTACATCATTTGAGGCATTTAGTAGTTCTGAGCATACAAGTGACTCTGTGATATACAGGCTAACTCCCCCCCCCCCTTTTGCCTGTTCACTGTCACATCTGTATAGGTTGCAGCCAGGATCCATATTTTATTGTCCAAGTGATCCTTATGTGGTCTCTGTGAAAGCCGCAAACATTGCATTTGACTCTGTAAGCGTCCACGGATGTAAGATATCTTGTTGTTCGTCGCTGGCTTTAGACCCTGTATATTAGCAAAGATGAATGTCGTTGGATTGGTGGTATTGTGGTATGGGGGGTCTTTTTTTCCTGGCACTATGTCTGTTGTTCTGGAGTGGATAATAGTCTAGCAGGATGTTCTAGCAGGAGGGTTTAGCAGGTTGGTCTAATAGGATAGTGTAGCAGGATGGTCCTGCAAGACGGTCTAGCAGGAGGGTTCAGCTTGAAGGTTCAGTGGGAGGGTTGAGCTTGATGGTTCAGTGGGAGGGTTCAGCTTGAAGATTCAGTGGGAGGGTTCAGCTTGATGGTTCAGTGGGAGGGTTCAGCTTGAAGGTTCAGTGGGAGGGTTCAGCTTGAAGATTCAGTGGGAGGGTTCAGCTTGAAGGTTCAGTGGGAGGGTTCAGCTTCGGAAGGTTCAGTGGGAGGGTTCGGAGCTTGAAGATTCAGGGGAGGGTTCAGCTTGAAGGTTCAGTGGGAGGGTTCAGCTTGAAGGTTCAGTGGGAGGGTTCAGCTTGATGGTTCAGTAAAGAGGTAATCAGTCCCTCCTGGCTGAGGGACTACCTCAGAAGGCTATCCACTTCACTTTGTCAGTATGTGGACTAAAGAAGCCACTGGTGGAAGATTGACGAGAATGGTAGATGGGGAGTAGAAGAAGGACGTGATAGTAAGGATGGAAATGGGGAAGTGTAGGCGTAGGATGGAGAAGGGTAGCGTAGATGAAGGTAGAATGGCTCAAGACTAGTGGAAAGGGTGAGTAAGCAGACGTAGATGGAGAAGGGTGACGTAGATGGAGAAGGGTGACGTAGATGGAGAAGGGTGACGTAGGATGGAGAAGAGGTGACGTAGTGAAGTGGAGATAGAAGGGTGACGTAGTGGGCTAGGGAGAAGGGTGACTGTAGGTGGAGAAGGGTGACGTAGAATGCGTAGAAAGGGTGACGTAGATGGAGAAGGGTGACGGGTAGATGGAAAGGGAAGTGGGTGACGTAGGGAGAAGGGTAGTAGATGGAGAAGGGACTAGATCGTGGACTAGATGGAAAGGGTGACGTAGTGGAGAAGGGTGACGTAGATGGAGAAGAGTGACGTAGATGGAGAAGGGTGACGTAGATGGAGAAGGGTGACGTAGATGGAGAAGGGTGACGTAGGTGGAGAAGGGTGACGTAGGTGGAGAAGGGTGACGTAGATGGAGAAGGGTGACGTAGATGGAGAAGGGTGACGTAGATGGAGAAGGGTGACGTAGGTGGAGAAGGGTGACGTAGATGGAGAAGGGTGACGTAGGTGGAGAAGGGTGACGTAGATGGAGAAGGGTGACGTAGATGGAGAAGGGTGACGTAGTGGAGAATGAGTGTGAAGGTGACGTAGTGGAGAAGGGCGTAGTGAGCGATGGAGAAGGGTGACGTAGATGGAGAAGGTGAGGGAGAGAGGGACGTAGAGAAGGGTGACGTAGATGGAGAAGGGTGACGTAGTGGAGAAGGGTGACGAGTGGAGAAGGGTGACGTAGATGGAGAGGTAGTGGAAGGGTGACGAGATGGAAAGGTGACGTAGTGGAGAAGGGTGACGTAGATGGAGAAGGGTGACGTAGGTGGAGAAGGGTGACGTAGATGGAGAAGGGTGACGTAGTGGAGAAGGGTGACGTGATGGAAAGATGGAGAAGGGGACGTAGTGGAGAAGGGTGACGTAGGTGGAGAAGGGTGACGTAGATGGAGAAGGGTGACGTAGATGGATAAGGGGACGTAGTGGAGGGGGACGTAGTGGAGGTGACGTAGATGGAGAAGGGTGACGTAGTGGAGAAGGGTGACGTAGATGGAGAAGGGTGACGTAGATGGAGAAGGTGACGTAGATGGAGAAGGGGATGAGATGGAGAAGGGGACGTAGTGGAGAAGGGTGACGAGGTGGAGAAGGGTGACGTAGTGGAGAAGGGTGACGTAGATGGAGAAGGGGAGTAGATGGAGAAGGGGGACGTAGATGGAGAAGAGTGACGTAGATGGAGAAGGGTGACGTAGATGGAGAAGGGTGACGTAGATGGAGAAGGGTGACGTAGATGGATAAGGGAGACGTAGATGGAGAAGGGTGACGTAGATGGAGAAGAGTGACGTAGATGGAGAAGGGTGACGTAGATGGAGAAGGGTGACGTAGATGGAGAAGGGTGACGTAGGTGGAGAAGAGTGACGTAGATGGAGGAGGTGAAGGACGACGGTACTTGGCAAAACGTTTCTAGAATAAATATATCCAAATGTTGCACAAGTTCTATCATTTATACACAAGTGACCTTGCCAAGGCTGAGGTGAGTGTGGGACTGAGGTGACTATGGCACTGAGGTGACTGTGGCACTGAGGTGAGTGTCACTGAGGTGAGTGTTGCACTGAGGTGAGTGTTGCACTGAGGTGAGTGTTGCACTGAGGTGAGTGTGGCACTGAGGTGAGTGTGGCACTGAGGTGAGTGTGGCTCTGAGGTGAGTGTGGCTCTGAGGTGACTGTGACACTGAGGTGACTGTGGCACTGAGGTAAGTGTCACTGAGGTGAGTGTTGCACTGAGGTGAGTGTTGCACTGAGGTGAGTGTTGCACTGAGGTGAGTGTTGCATTGATGTGAGTGTTGCATTGAGGTGAGTGTGACACTGAGGTGTGTGTTGCACTGAGGTGAGTGTGGCTCTGAGTGAGTGTGGCTCTGAGGTGAGTGTGGCACACTGAGTGGTGAGGTGAGTGAGGCTGAGTGAGTGTGGCACTGAGGTGGTGTGAGGCTGAGGTGAGTGTGGCACTGAGGTGCGTGTGGCACTGAGGTGCGTGTGGCACTGAGGTGCGTGGGGCACTGAGGTGAGTGTGGCTGAGGTGCGTGTGGCACTGAGGTGCGTGTGTCACTGGGGTGAGTGTTGCTCTGAAGTGAGTTTGGCACTGAGGTGAGTGAGGCTCTGAGGTGAGTGAGGCTCTGAGGTGAGTGTGGCACTGAGGTGAGTGTGGCACTGAGGTGAGTGTGGCACTGAGGTGAGTGGAACTGAGGTGAGTGAGGTTGAGGTGAGTGTGGCACTGAGGTGCGTGTGGCACTGAGGTGAGTGTGGCTGAGGTGCGTGTGGCACTGAGGTGCGTGTGGCACTGAGGTGCGTGTGGCACTGAGGTGCATGTGTCACTGAGGTGAGTGTGGCTCTGAAGTGAGTTTGGCACTGAGGTGAGTGTGGCTCTGAGGTGAGTGTGGCACTGAGGTGATTGTGGCACTGAGGTGATTGTGGCACTGAGTGTGGCACTGAGGTGAGTGTGGCTCTAAGGTGAGTGTGGCACTGAGGTGAGTGTGGCACTGAAATGAGTGTGGCTCTGAGTGTGGCACTGAGGTGAGTGATAACGTGGAGACTAATATTGGGACAATGATGGAGGGCAGAGTTGTGGGTGTAGTAGTTACACCTGCCAAGCCTCTGTGACTCAACCACAATTTGCATGACCTTACACTTGTTTGAGTTGATCTCCAGTAGTCACTTGTTTGAGTTGATCTCCAGTAGTCACATGTTTGACTACTCTTGTAGACTGTTCCAAGTTGTTGTGTAGCTCATCCGCTCTTGCTGTTATCTTAATATCATCGGCAAAGAGCGGTAGCTGTGATTCAGTTTTATCTTAACATAAAAAGGAGCACTATAGTAGGCCTATTGCCTCATGCTAGGCAGGTTCAACTCTCACACTCCCACGCCTACTCATGTACTTATTTGTCCAACCATTTTTTAAAGCCATCCAAAATTGTGGCTTCAGCGACGAGGCCTCTCGGGAGTTTCTTCTCATCCAGTAAACTACTGCCAAACTTGTGCTTCTCTACATCCTTTGATATACCTTTGATAAGTTTCTAGAGTCTACTCCCAGAGCCCGGCCATGGGCCAGGCTCGTCTGGGGCTAGCCTGGTCAATCAGGCTGTTGCTGCTGGAGGCCCGCTGCCCCACATATCTATCACAGTCTGGTTGACTTGTCCAGTTTTTTCTTGAAGACTTCTATACTTGTCAAAGCTGTTTCTGATATCTTCTGGTAAGATGTTGAATAATCTGGAGCCACGAATGTTGATACAGTGTTCCCTTATTGTGCCCACCGCACTCCTGCTTTTCACTGGGTTGATTTTGCACTTCCTCATATATCTCTCGCTCCAGCATGTTATGGCAGTGTGCAGATTAGGGTCCAGGCATATATTATCATGTATCTCTCTCCTCCGCTCACTGAGTACATATTCTAGACTTTAAGGCTTTCCCAGTAATTTAAATGCCTTACTGGCTCAGTGTGAGCCGTAAACGATCTCTGTATTTGTTCCAGCTCTGATATTTCTCTTGCCTTGAACGGGGCCGTCAACACTGAGCAATATTCCAAAGGAGGGAGCACTAATGATTTGTAAAGCGTCACCTTTGTCTTTTTTTTTCCTTGTTTTGAAAGTTTTCAATACCCACCCCGTCATCCTCCTGGCTGTCGTGATCTTTGTCTTATTATGTTCTTAGAAAGAAAGATGAAGTGACAAAATTATTCCCGTCTTTCACGTGTTCCTTTCGTTCTATTTGATGATTCTCTTGAGTTTTGTGTAGTGTTCTTTTTTATTTCTTCATTCTTTCCATACCAAAACAGTTGGAATTTATGTTCATTGAATGTCGTGTTGTTGTTCTCTACCCACTGTAAAACTGCTTATATCTTTCTGTAATTTTTCAGTGTCTTCTACCGTAGTGACTTTCATGCTTATTTTAGTGTCATCTGCAAATGTTGATACAAAATTGTGACGGGTGTTTTTATCAATGTCTGCTATGAGGATGAGAAACAGAAGAGGTGCCAGGACAGTGCCTTGAGGAACCGAGCTTTTATCCTCGCTGATGCCGGATTTTGCTCTGTTTTGTGCTACTTTTTGTGTTCTGTGTGTTAGGAACCCGAAAATCCATCTGTCTGCCTTCCTCGTAATGCCCATGGCCATCATTTTGTGCGCTATCATTCCATGATTGCATTTGTCAAACGCCATTGCAAAATCTGTGTAAATCACACCTCCGTTTTGGTCGTCTTCCAAGGCCTCTGTAATTCTGTCATAATGGTTCAGCAGCTGTGACAGGCATGATCGTAGTGCTCTAAAACATTGCTGGTTTGGGTTATGCCGGTTGTGCTGGTCCATGAAATGTGTTATCTGTAATCTCACATCATAAAAATCTTTCGATTTTTTTTATGAGAGAAGTTAGTGCTACTGGTCTGTAATTTTTAGCTAGTGCTTTACTACCTCGCTTATGCAAAGGAGCTATGTTTGCACTCTTTAAGATCTCCGGTATTTCACCTACATCTAGGCTCTTTCTCCTACTAGTGGTACTCTACATGTTTTTATAAAAAGAGCATTCCATGAATGTGGTCCAGGTTCTGAACCCAATACTGGCAGGTTATTTACTTTTGAAGAATAAACACAGTGAAAAGCTTTGCAACCATAGGTACAATTAGAGAACACTGTCATCATCAGTGGTTCAACAAGAGAACACTGTCATCATCAGTGGTTCAACAAGAGAACACTGTCATCATCAGTGGTTCAACAAGAGAACACTGTCATCATCAGTGGTTCAACAAGAGAACACTGTCATCATCAGTGGTTCAACAAGAGAACACTGTCATCATCAGTGGTTCAACAAGAGAACACTGTCATCATCAGTGGTTCAACAAGAGAATACAGTCATCATCAGTGGTTCAACAAGAGAACACTGTCATCATCAGTGGTTCAACAAGAGAACACTGTCATCATCAGTGGTTCAACAAGAGAACACTGTCATCATCAGTGGTTCAACAAGAGAACACTGTCATCATCAGTGGTTCAACAAGAGAACACTGTCATCATCAGTAATTCAACAAGAGAACACTGTCAGCATCAGTGGTTCAACAAGAGAACACTGTCATCATCAGTGGTTCAACAAGAGAGCACTGTCATCATCAGTGGTTCAACAAGAGAACACTGTCATCATCAGTGGTTCAACAAGAGAACACTGTCATCATCAGTGGTTCAACAAGAGAACACTGTCATCATCAGTGGTTCAGCAAGAAAACACTGTCATCATCAGTGGTTCAACAAGAGAACACAGCATCAGTGGTTCAACAAGAGAACACAGCATCAGTGGTTCAACAAGAGAACACAACATTAGTGGTTCAACAAGAGAACACAACATCAGTGGTTCAACAAGAGAACACAGCATCAGTGGTTCAACAAGAGAATACAGCATCAGTGGTTCAACAAGAGAACACAGCATCAGTGGTTCAACAAGAGAACACAACATCAGTGGTTCAACAAGAGAACATAGCATCAGTGGTTCAACAAGAGAACACAGCATCAGTGGTTCAACAAGAGAACACAACATCAGTGGTTCAACACGAGAACACTGCCATCAGTGGTTCAACAAGAGAACACTGCCATCAGTGGTTCAACAAGAGAACACAGTATCAGTGGTTCAACAAGAGAACACTGCCATCAGTGGTTCAACAAGAGAACACTGCCATCAGTGGTTCAACAAGAGAACACTGCCATCATCAGTGGTTCAACAAGAGAACACTGCCATCATCAGTGGTTCAACAAGAGAACACTGCCATCATCAGTGGTTCAACAAGAGAACACAGCATCAGTGGTTCAACAAGAGAACACATCATCAGGGGTTCAACAAGAGAACACTGCCATCATCAGTGGTTCAACAAGAGAACACATCAGTGGTTCAACAAGAGAACACAGCATCAGTGGTTCAACAAGAGAACACATCATCAGTGGTTCAACAAGAGAACACATCATCAGTGGTTCAACAAGAGAACACATCAGTGGTTCAACAAGAGAACACAGCATCAGTGGTTCAACAAGAGAACACACATCAGTGGTTCAAAGAGAACACATCATCAGTGGTTCAACAAGAGACACAGCATCAGTGGTTCAACAAGAGAACACATCATCAGTGGTTCAACAAGAGAACACATCATCAGTGGTTCAACAAGAGAACACATCATCAGTGGTTCAACAAGAGAACACAGCATCAGTGGTTCAACAAGATAACACATCATCAGTGGTTCAACAAGAGAACACATCATCAGTGGTTCAACAAGAGAACACATCATCAGTGGTTCAACAAGAGAACACATCATCAGTGGTTCAACAAGAGAACACATCATCAGTGGTTCAACAAGAGAACACAGCATCAGTGGTTCAACAAGAGAACACAGCATCAGTGGTTCAACAAGAGAACACATCATCAGTGGTTCAAGAGAACACAGCATCAGTGGTTCAACAAGAGAACACATCATCAGTGGTTCAACAAGAGAACACATCATCAGTGGTTCAACAAGAGAACACATCATCAGTGGTTCAACAAGAGAACACATCATCAGTGGTTCAACAAGAGAACACAGCATCAGTGGTTCAACAAGAGAACACAGCATCAGTGGTTCAACAAGAGAACACATCATCAGTGGTTCAACAAGAGAACACAGCATCAGTGGTTCAACAAGAGAACACTGCCAGCATCAGTGGTTCAACAAGAGAACACTGCCATCATCAGTGGTTCAACAAGAGAACACAGCATCAGTGGTTCAACAAGAGAACACAGCATCAGTGGTTCAACAAGAGAACACATCATCAGTGGTTCAACAAGAGAACACATCATCAGTGGTTCAACAAGAGAACACATCATCAGTGGTTCAACAAGAGAACACAGCATCAGTGGTTCAACAAGAGAACACATCATCAGTGGTTCAACAAGAGAACACATCATCAGTGGTTCAACAAGAGAACACAGCATCAGTGGTTCAACAAGAGAACACAGCATCAGTGGTTCAACAAGAGAACACAGCATCAGTGGTTCAACAAGAGAACACAGCATCACTGGTTCAACAAGAGAACACAGCATCAGTGGTTCAACAAGAGAACACATCATCAGTGGTTCAACAAGAGAACACAGCATCAGTGGTTCAACAAGAGAACACTGCCAGCATCAGTGGTTCAACAAGAGAACACAGCATCAGTGGTTCAACAAGAGAACACATCATCAGTGGTTCAACAAGAGAACACACATCAGTGGTTCAACAAGAGAACACTTCATCAGTGGTTCAACAAGAGAACACATCATCAGTGGTTCAACAAGAGAACACAGCATCAGTGGTTCAACAAGAGAACACATCATCAGTGGTTCAACAAGAGAACACATCATCAGTGGTTCAACAAGAGAACACATCATCAGTGGTTCAACAAGAGAACACATCATCAGTGGTTCAACAAGAGAACACACATCAGTGGTTCAACAAGAGAACACAGCATCAGTGGTTCAACAAGAGAACACATCATCAGTGGTTCAACAAGAGAACACAGCATCAGTGGTTCAACAAGAGAACACAGCATCAGTGGTTCAACAAGAGAACACACATCAGTGGTTCAACAAGAGAACACAGCATCATGGTTCAACAAGAGAACACAGCATCAGTGGTTCAACAAGAGAACACAGCATCAGTGGTTCAACAAGAGAACACTACATCAGTGGTTCAACAAGAGAACACGACATCAGTGGTTCAACAAGAGAACACTACAGCATCAGTGGTTCAACAAGAGAACACAGCATCAGTGGTTCAACAAGAGAACACATCATCAGTGGTTCAACAAGAGAACACATCATCAGTGGTTCAACAAGAGAACACTCATCAGTGGTTCAACAAGAGAACACACATCAGTGGTTCAACAAGAGAACACATCATCAGTGGTTCAACAAGAGAACACATCATCAGTGGTTCAACAAGAGAACACATCATCAGTGGTTCAACAAGAGAACACACATCAGTGGTTCAACAAGAGAACACATCATCAGTGGTTCAACAAGAGAACACAGCATCAGTGGTTCAACAAGAGAACACAGCATCAGTGGTTCAACAAGAGAACACAGCATCAGTGGTTCAACAAGAGAACACAGCATCACTGGTTCAACAAGAGAACACAGCATCACTGGTTCAACAAGAGAACACAGCATCACTGGTTCAACAAGAGAACACAGCATCAGTGGTTCAACAAGAGAACACATCATCAGTGGTTCAACAAGAGAACACAGCATCAGTGGTTCAACAAGAGAACACATCATCAGTGGTTCAACAAGAGAACACAGCATCAGTGGTTCAACAAGAGAACACTGCCAGCATCAGTGGTTCAACAAGAGAACACATCATCAGTGGTTCAACAAGAGAACACAGCATCAGTGGTTCAACAAGAGAACACAGCATCAGTGGTTCAACAAGAGAACACATCATCAGTGGTTCAACAAGAGAACACATCATCAGTGGTTCAACAAGAGAACACGTCATCAGTGGTTCAACAAGAGAACACAGCATCAGTGGTTCAACAAGAGAACACATCATCAGTGGTTCAACAAGAGAACACAGCATCAGTGGTTCAACAAGAGAACACATCATCAGTGGTTCAACAAGAGAACACAGCATCAGTGGTTCAACAAGAGAACACAGCATCACTGGTTCAACAAGAGAACACAGCATCACTGGTTCAACAAGAGAACACATCATCAGTGGTTCAACAAGAGAACACAGCATCAGTGGTTCAACAAGAGAACACTGCCAGCATCAGTGGTTCAACAAGAGAACACAGCATCAGTGGTTCAACAAGAGAACACATCATCAGTGGTTCAACAAGAGAACACATCATCAGTGGTTCAACAAGAGAACACATCATCAGTGGTTCAACAAGAGAACACATCATCAGTGGTTCAACAAGAGAACACAGCATCAGTGGTTCAACAAGAGAACACACATCAGTGGTTCAACAAGAGAACACATCATCAGTGGTTCAACAAGAGAACACACATCAGTGGTTCAACAAGAGAACACATCATCAGTGGTTCAACAAGAGAACACAGCATCAGTGGTTCAACAAGAGAACACAGCATCAGTGGTTCAACAAGAGAACACATCATCAGTGGTTCAACAAGAGAACACAGCATCAGTGGTTCAACAAGAGAACACATCATCAGTGGTTCAACAAGAGAACACAGCATCAGTGGTTCAACAAGAGAACACAGCATCAGTGGTTCAACAAGAGAACACAGCATCAGTGGTTCAACAAGAGAACACAGCATCAGTGGTTCAACAAGAGAACACATCATCAGTGGTTCAACAAGAGAACACAGCATCAGTGGTTCAACAAGAGAACACAGCATCAGTGGTTCAACAAGAGAACACAGCATCAGTGGTTCAACAAGAGAACACAGCATCAGTGGTTCAACAAGAGAACACATCATCAGTGGTTCAACAAGAGAACACAGCATCAGTGGTTCAACAAGAGAACACAGCATCAGTGGTTCAACAAGAGAACACAGCATCAGTGGTTCAACAAGAGAACACAGCATCAGTGGTTCAACAAGAGAACACAGCATCAGTGGTTCAACACACTTCAGTCTTGTAGCAGACAGTAAATGGAACATTGACGTGGTTGAGAAGACAGGTTACTACAACACAGGTCATATAAGGCAGGTGTTGAACACGTGACAGGTCAACTGGTCACAGGTGAACTAGTCACTGGTAATTCACGTGGTATAATTATCGTCATATAATCGTAGTTGACAGTCGTTTCATTAATCTATAGTCTCCTCTAATTAAAAAACTCATTTATATCTCTAATTTCACGATAATTATGCCGCATTATCTTTTTTTGTCATCGTTAATTTGCAATCCAATTATTTTTTTGTGTTGTATCTTGACATTGTTATGCATTTTAATATAATTCTATAAGATTATTGGTTAATAGTCTTTCATAATTGTTATAAATTCAGTGTCAGCTTGATAGGTCAGGTTGTTGAGGTGACAGTCTGTGTTGATGCTGGTAACGTGTAGTGGCTCCCCGGCCAGCACTCTCAGCTTCTCACAGAGTTGCTTGACGAAGTTCATTCATAGCTCTGGGCTTCGCTTCCTAAATATATTAACTAACATTACTGATTCTTTATCTCTTGAGTCTTGTCACACTCAGCCTGACACTGTATCACTTTTTATTCCCTTTGTTACCATTTAGTTCTTTACACTTTCTCATCACGCTAAGGCTGAAGAAACATTTGCTAATGTTTCAGTGGCTCGTCTGCATTTTAGTTCCCATCTACGTCTTGTCCCTAGACTTTATAATTTAAACAGTCTGTCCCCAGGCTTTCATATCCTCTGAGTATCTTGTATATTGTAATAAGGTCTCTCATAGTACTTTTCTTTTTTTCAATGTTGTTAGCTTAAATTGGTGCAGTGTTGTTGCAGTGCATCGTGGTGTCCAAGACCAGCGTGGCTGCAGGTGTCGACCTGAACATAGTTTATCAGGTGGGGTTCCCAGCCCACATTAACCTCAACGCTACAATTCCCGACTGTCCATTAACCTTGTAGTGTCTTCTTAACAGTCTTTCACAGCCTTGTATATGATGTTAGTGTGACTATTATGCAGTGTTCCGTTGTCTTTGTTAAATATAGCCGTGTGTGCTCTTATTAAGGCCTCTGGCAGCTCGTCACTCTACACTTCGCTCACCACTGATATTTTGCACTAATGTATATACAATAAATATGACATATCAAGAGGTAATATGCAAATATCGCGAACAAGCGATACAAGATGCAAAACAAACACGGGGGGAGTTGAATGATAGCTCTAGGCCTTTCGTGTTGCAATCAACACCTCAGAAGCTTACAGTGTTGCAGGAAAGAGGCGGAGGTTCAAGCAAATACGATGACAGGGAGCAAAGGCGCTTCCTGTGATCCTATCTGCTTGGACCTCCTCCTTTTTTGCAACATTGCAAGCTCCTGATGTGTTGATTGCAACACGAAAGGCCTAGAGCTATCATTCAGCTCCTCCCGTGGCTGTTTTGCATCAAGAGGTAAGTCTGGGCGCACACTCCATGGGCAAGTTGTTAATTATTTTTCAAGGTATGTGGTTCCCAACTTGTAGGTCAGTGCGTTAGTACTCTACATTACTACGATAGTACTCTACATTACTATGTAGTACTCTACATTACTACGATAGTACTCTACATTACTACGATAGTACTCTACATTACTACGATAGTACTCTACATTACGATGTAGTACTCTACATTACTACGATAGTACTCTACATTACTACGATAGTACTCTACATTACTACGATAGTACTCTACATTACTACGATAGTACTCTACATTACTACGATAGTACTCTACATTACTATGTAGTACTCTACATTACTACGATAGTACTCTACATTACTACGATAGTACTCTACATTACTACGATAGTACTCTACATTACTACGATAGTATCTACATTACTACGATAGTACTCATTATAGTATCTACATTACTACGATAGTACTCTACATTACTACGATAGTACTCTACATTACTACGATAGTACTCTACATTACTACGATAGTACTCTACATTACTACGATAGTACTCTACATTACTATGATAGTACTCTACATTACTACGATAGTACTCTACATTACTATGATAGTACTCTACATTACTACGATAGTACTCTACATTACTATGATAGTACTCTACATTACTACGATAGTACTCTACATTACTATGATAGTACTCTACATTACTATGATAGTACTCTACATTACTACGATAGTACTCTACATTACTAAGATAGTACTCTACTACGATAGTACTCTACATTACTACGATAGTACTCTACATTACTATGTAGTACTCTACATTACTACGATAGTACTCTACATTACTATGTAGTACTCTACATTACACACACAACCCGCACATATAAAAAAGAGAGGAGCTTACTATGATAGTACTCTACATTACTACGATAGTACTCTACATTACACACACAACCCGCACATATAAAAAAGAGAGGAGCTTACTATGATAGTACTCTACATTACTACGATAGTACTCTACATTACACACACAACCCGCACATATAAAAAGTGAGGAGCTTACTATGTAGTACTCTACATTACTATGTAGTACTCTACATTACTATGTAGTACTCTACATTACTATGTAGTACTCTACATTATTACGATAGTACTCTACACACACAACCCGCACATATAAAAAAGAGAGGAGCTTACTATGTAGTACTCTACATTACTATGGTAGTACTCTACATTACTACGGTAGTACTCTACATTACTGCGATAGTACTCTACATTACTATGTAGTACTCTACATTACTACGGTAGTACTCTACATTACTATGGTAGTACTCTACATTACTATGTAGTACTCTACATTACTACGGTAGTACTCTACACTACTACGGTAGTACTCTACACTACTACGGTAGTACTCTACACTACTACGGTAGTACTCTACACTACTACGGTAGTACTCTACACTACTACGGTAGTACTCTACACTACTACGGTAGTATACCTGGAGAGAGTTCCAGGGTCAACGCCCCTGCGGCCCGGTCTGTGACCAGGTCTCATGTTGGATCAGAGCCTGATCAACCAGGCTGTTACTGCTGGCCGCACGCAGTACAACGTACGAACCACAGCCTGGCTGGTCAGGTACCGACTTTAGGTGCCTGTCCAGTGCCTGCTTGAAGACAGCCAGGGGTTTGTTGGTAATCCCCCTTATGTATGCTGGGAGGCAGTTGAACAGTCTTGGGCCCCTGACACTTATTGTGTTGTCCCTCAACGTGCTAGTGGCACCCCTGCTCTTCACTGGGGGGATGTTACATCGCCTGTCGAGTCTTTTGCTTTCGTAGGGAGTGACTCTCGTGTGCAAGTTTGGTACTAATCCCTCGAGAATTTTTCACGTATATATAATAATGTATCTCTCCCGCCTGCGTTCTAGGGAGTACAGGTTTAGGAACTTCAAGCGTTCCCAGTAGTTGAGGTGGTTTATCGCAGTTATGCGTGCCGTGAAGGTTCTCTGTACATTTTCAAGGTCAGCAGTTTCACCTGCCTTGAAAGGTAGTACGGTAGTACTCTACACTACTACGGTAGTACTCTACACTACTACGGTAGTACACTACTACGGTAGTACTCTACTACGGTAGTACTCTACACTATGTAGATGAATGGTTCAGAGAACCGACAAGTTATAAATTAGACACATATGCAACACTTGGGTATCTTTATTGAGGAAACGTTTCGCCACACAGTGGCTTCATCAGTCCAATACAAAGTAGAAAGGTGTAAGGAGAGGAGGAGTTTGAGGTTATCAGTCCCTCGGCCTGGAGTCGATGTGTTCATCAGTATTGGACTGATGAAGCCACTGTGTGGCGAAACGTTTCCTCAATAAAGATACCCAAGTGTTGCATATGTGTCTAATTTATTACTCTACACTACTACGGTAGTACTCTGCACTACTATGGTAGTACACTACACTACTACGATAGTACTCTACACTACTATGATAGTACTCTACACTTTTACACTTGTAGTCTACACTGCTGCGCTAGTATTCTACACTAGTACTCTACACTACAATGCTCAACTAGTATTCTGCATTAGTACTTTACTCAAGTACTGTACTGCCTTGCTTCACTAATATTCCACACCTGTACTCTAGTACTGTACACTAGTATTCTGCATTAGTACTTTACACCAGTACTGTACTGCCTTGCTTCACTAATATTCCACACCTGTACTCTAGTACTGTACACTAGTATTCTGCATTAGTACTTTACTCAAGTACTGTACTGCCTTGCTTCACTAATATTCCACACCTGTACTCTAGTACTGTACACTAGTATTCTGCATTAGTACTTTACTCCAGTACTGTACTGCCATGCTTCACTAATATTCCACACCTGTACTCTAGTACTGTACACTAGTATTCTGCATTAGTACTTTACTCAAGTACTGTACTGCCTTGCTTCACTAATATTCCACACCTGTACTCTAGTACTGTACACTAGTATTTTGCATTAGTACTTTACTCCAGTACTGTACACTCAGTATCTCATTAGTACTTTCTCATTAAGTACTGCTGTACACTCAGTATTCTGCCTTGTCACTATATTCCAACCTGTCCAGTACTGTACACTAGTATTCTGCATTAGTACTTTACTCCAGTACTGTACTGCCTGCTTCACTAATATTCCACACCTGTACTCTAGTACTGTACACTAGTATTTTGCATTAGTACTTTACTCCAGTACTGTACACTAGTATTCTGCATTAGTACTTTACTCAAGTACTGTACTGCCATGCTTCACTAATATTCCACACCTGTACTCTAGTACTGTACACTAGTATTCTGCATTAGTACTTTACTCAAGTACTGTACTGCCTTGCTTCACTAATATTCCACACCTGTACTCTAGTACTGTACACTAGTATTTTGCATTAGTACTTTACTCAAGTACTGTACTGCCATGCTTCACTAATATTCCACACCTGTACTCTAGTACTGTACACTAGTATTCTGCATTAGTACTTTACACCAGTACTGTACTGCCTGCTTCACTAATCATTCCACACCTGTACTCTAGTACTGTACACTAGTATTCTGCATTAGTACTTTACTCAGTACTGTACTGCCTGCTTCACTAATATTCCACACCTGTACTCTAGTACTGTACACTAGTATTCTGCATTAGTACTTTACTCAAGTACTGTACTGCCTTGCTTCACTAATATTCCACACCTGTACTCTAGTACTGTACACTAGTATTCTGCATTAGTACTTTACTCAAGTACTGTACTGCCTTGCTTCACTAATATTCCACACCTGTACTCTAGTACTGTACACTAGTATTCTGCATTAGTACTTTACACCAGTACTGTACTGCCTTGCTTCACTAATATTCCACACCTGTACTCTAGTACTGTACACTAGTATTTTGCATTAGTACTTTACTCCAGTACTGTACTGCCATGCTTCATAATATTCCCACACCTGTACACAGTTGTACACTAGTCTTCTGCATTAGTCTTTACTCACAGTCTGTAGTGCTCTTCACATTTATATGCCATCTATCTAGTACTTGTCACTAGTATTTGCATAGTCTTACACAGTACTGTACTGCTTGCTTCACATTTCCTCACCTGTACCATCTTCACAGTTCTGCATTGTCATCTTCACCAGTTGTATGCCTTCTTCACTATATTCAACCTGTCTATCTTCATAGTATGTCTGCATTTCACAGTCTGTATGCCTTGCTTCACTAATATTCCACACCTGTACTCTAGTACTGTACACTATATTCTGCATTAGTCTTTACTCAGTATGTACTGCCATGCTTCACTAATATTCCTCACCTGTACTCAGTACTGTACACTAGTATTCTGCATTAGTACTTTACTCCAGTACTGTACTGCCATGCTTCAGTAATATTCAGCCGCAGTCTGTACACTAGTTGTGAGTCGCCTTCAGCACGTGTGACATCCAACAGTTCATGACTGCCTCTTCAACGTATGTGATGTCCATCTTACTCTGTACTGTCATCTTCAGCAGTTTAGTGTCTATCTTCACAGTTGAGTGTCATCTTCACAGTTGTGTCATCTTCACAGTTGTGAGTGTCATTTTCAGTAGTTGTGTGTCATTTTCAGTAGTTGTGAGTGTCATCTTCAACAGTTGTGAGTGTCATCTTCACCAGTTAACATTCACCAGTTGTGAGTGTCATCTTCAACAGTTGTGAGTGTCATCTTCACAGTTGTGTCATCTTCAGCAGTTGTGAGTGTCATCTTCAGTAGTTGTGAGTGTCATCTTCAACAGTTGTGAGTGTCATCTTCAACAGTTGTGAGTGTCATCTTCAGCAGTTGCGAGTGTCATCTTCAGTTGTGAGTGTCATCATCAGTAGTTGTGAGTGCATTTTCAGTAGTTGTGAGTGTCATCTAAGCAGTTGTGAGTGTCATCTTCAACAGTTGTGAGTGCATCTTCACAGTTGTGAGTTATCTTCAACAGTTGTATGTCATCTTCAGTAGTTGTGAGTGTCATCTTCACAGTTGTGAGTGCATCTTCAAAGTTGTGATGTCATCTCACAGTTGGATGTCACTCACAGTTGAGTGTCATCTTCAGCAGTTGTAGTGTCATCTTCAACAGTTGTATGTCATCTTCACAGTTAGTGTCATCTTCACAGTTGTGAGTGTCATCTTCAACAGTTGTGAGTGTCATCTTCAACAGTTGTGAGTGTCATCTTCAACAGTTGTGAGTGTCATCTTCAGCAGTTGTGAGTGTCATCTTCAACAGTTGTGAGTGTCATCTTCAGCAGTTGTGAGTGTCATCTTCAACAGTTGTGAGTGTCATCTTCAACAGTTGTGAGTGTCATCTTCAACAGTTGTGAGTGTCATCTTCAGCAGTTGTGAGTGTCATCTTCAGCAGTTGTGAGTGTCATCTTCAACAGTTGTGAGTGTCATCTTCAGTAGTTGTGAGTGTCATCTTCAACAGTTGTGAGTGTCATCTTCAACAGTTGTGAGTGTCATCTTCAACAGTTGTGAGTGTCATCTTCAACAGTTGTGAGTGTCATCTAAAGCAGTTGTGAGTGTCATCTTCAACAGTTGTGAGTGTCATCTAAAGCAGTTGTGAGTGTCATCTTCAACAGTTGTGAGTGTCATCTTCAACAGTTGTGAGTGTATCTTCAACAGTGTGAGTGTCATCTTCAGAGTTGTGAGTGTCATCTTCACAGTTGTGAGTGTCATCTTCACAGTTGTAGTGTCATCTTCACAGTTGTGAGTCATCTTCACAGTTGTAGTGCTCTTCACAGTTGAGTGCATCTTCAACAGTTGTGAGTGTCATCTAAAGCAGTTGTGAGTGTCATCTTCAACAGTTGTGAGTGTCATCTTCAACAGTTGTGAGTCATCTTCAACAGTTGTGAGTGTCATCTTCAACAGTTGTGAGTGTCATCTTCACAGTTGTGAGTGTCATCTTCAACAGTTGTGAGGCATCTCACAGTTGTGAGTGTCATCTTCACAGTTGTGTCAGTGCATCTTCACAGTTGTGATGTCATCACTGAGTTCATCTTCACAGTTGTGAGTGACAAATTTATGCATCTTCAACAGTTGTGAGTGTCATCTTCACAGTTGTGATGTCATCTGTCACACAGTTGTGAGTGCATCTTCACAGTTGTGAGTGTCATCTTCAACAGTTGTGAGTGTCATCTTCACAGTTGTGAGTGCATCTACAGTTGTGACATGTGATCATCTTCACAGTTGTGAGTGTCATCTTCAGTTGTGAGTGTCATCTTCACAGTTGTGAGCATCTCACAGTTGTGAGTGCATCTTCACAGTTGTGAGTGTCATCTTCACAGTTTGGTGTATCTTCACAGTTGTGAGTGTCATCTTCACAGTTTGAGTGTCATCCTGTCACAGTTGTGAGTCATCTTCACAGTTTGTGTTCACAGTTTGAGTGTCATCTTCACAGTTGTGAGTGCATCTCACAGTTTGAGTGTCATCTTCACAGTTTGAGTGCATCTTCACAGTTGTGAGTGTCATCTCACAGTTTGAGTATCTTCACAGTTGTGAGTGTCAACTTCACAGTTGTGAGTGTCATCTTCACAGTTGTGAGTGTCATCTTCAACAGTTGTGAGTGTCATTCCTTGTGATGTCATCTTCACAGTTGTGAGCATCTGTCACAGTCTTGGTTCATCTCACAGTTGTGAGTCATCTTCACAGTTGTGACACAGACCTCGTCACAGTCTTGGTACACAGTTGTGATCTCTTCACAGTTGGATGTCATCTGTCACAGTCTTGGTGAACTGTCATCTTGTACACATGTCAGTTGGTGACAAAGCTCGAGTCATCTTGCAGACAAGAGCCTCGTCACAGCTTGGTGACATCATCTGTCACAGTCTGGTGACACTGTCACAGTTTGGTGCACCTGTCACAGTCTTGGTGACACACCTGTCACAGTCTTGTGATGCATCTCACAGTTGGTGACATCTGTCACAGTTGTGGTGACAAGACCTCGTCACAGTCTTGGTGACAAAGACCTCGTCACAGTCTTGGTGACAAAGACCTCGTCACAGTCTTGGTGACAAAGACCTCGTCACAGTCTTGGTGACAAAGACTCGTCACAGTCTTGGTGACAACCTCGTCACAGTCTTGGTGACAAACCTCGTCACAGTCTTGGTGACACACCTCGTCACAGTCTTGGTGACAAAGACCTCGTCACAGTCTTGGTGACACACCTCGTCACAGTCTTGGTGACAAAGACCTCGTCACAGTCTTGGTGACAAAGACCTCGTCACAGTCTTGGTGACAAAGACCTCGTCACAGTCTTGGTGACAAAGACCTCGTCACAGTCTTGGTGACAAAGACCTCGTCACAGTCTTGGTGACAAAGACCTCGTCACAGTCTTGGTGACAAAGACCTCGTCACAGTCTTGGTGACAAAGACCTCGTCACAGTCTTGGTGACAAAGACCTCGTCACAGTCTTGGTGACAAAGACCTCGTCACAGTCTTGGTGACAAAGACCTCGTCACAGTCTTGGTGACAAAGACCTCGTCACAGTCTTGGTGACAAAGACCTCGTCACAGTCTTGGTGACAAAGACCTCGTCACAGTCTTGGTGACACACCTCGTCACAGTCTTGGTGACACACCTCGTCACAGTCTTGGTGACACACCTCGTCACAGTCTTGGTGACACACCTCGTCACAGTCTTGGTGACACACCTCGTCACAGTCTTGGTGACACACCTCGTCACAGTCTTGGTGACAAAGACCTCGTCACAGTCTTGGTGACAAACCTCGTCACAGTCTTGGTGACAACAGACCTCGTCACAGTCTTGGTGACAACCTCGTCACTACAGTCTATGGTGACAAACCTCGTCACAGTCTTGGTGACAACCTCGTCACAGTCTTGGTGACACACCTCGTCACAGTCTTGGTGACACACCTCGTCACAGTCTTGGTGACACACCTCGTCACAGTCTTGGTGACACACCTCGTCACAGTCTTGGTGACAAAGACCTCGTCACAGTCTTGGTGACAAAGACCTCGTCACAGTCTTGGTGACACACCTCGTCACAGTCTTGGTGACACACCTCGTCACAGTCTTGGTGACACACCTCGTCACAGTCTTGGTGACACACCTCGTCACAGTCTTGGTGACAAAGACCTCGTCTACTTCAACATTGACTCTGGCAATATTTCTGTCACTGTTGTTAGTCATGGACGCCACAACTCACACACTCATTATTGTCATTATTGTTTCCCCACTTTTTATTGAGTTGACTTAATTCTTCGCATATTCTCCAATTCCTTGACATTTTGATAGCGCATATTAGAGACTTATTGTCCCTTGATTGTTATATGCGTTAATGACTCGTGGGATAGGAGGTAAACTTCAGTCTAGGGCAAGTGGTTGGCTCAACGATGGGAAACACTCGACTTAAAATAAATCCTTCAAGTATTTTTCACTTATAAATTATTATATTTCGTTTCCGTTTCAGATAATGTATTCTGAGTTCTGTGAAATGTTCCAATAATTCCTTTGTTATGTTGGAAATGGTATAAAATACCTACAAGTTGAAGATCAAGACACGTGTATCTTTACTGATGAAACGTTTCGCCTACACAGTAGGCTTCTTCAGTCAAATAAGAGGGAACAGTAGTAGTGAAATAAAGATGATGTAATCAATCTATCACCCTTGGAGAAAAAAGTATTTGAGGTGGTCAGTCCCTCAGCCTGGAGAAGAGCTGAGCTCTTTTACGAACACGAGTATAGTATGGCCCGTGTACCTGGTCTTAACACAGGTATAGTATGGCCTGTGTAACTGGTCGTTACACAGGCATAGTATGGTCTGTGTACCTGGTCGTAGCAGGTATAGTATGGCCTGTGTACCTGGTCGTAGCAGGTATAGTATGGCCTGTATACCTGGTCATAGCAGGTATAGTATGGCCTGTGTATCTGGTCGTAGCAGGTATAGTATGGCCTGTGTACCTGGTCGTAGCAGGTATAGTATGGCCTGTATACCTGGTCGTAGCAGGTATAGTATGGCCTGTGTATCTGGTCGTAGCAGGTATAGTATGGCCTGTGTACCTGGTCGTAGCAGGTATAGTATGGCCTGTGTATCTGGTCGTAGCAGGTATAGTATGGCCTGTGTATCTGGTCGTAGCAGGTATAGTATGGCCTGTGTACCTGGTCGTAGCAGGTATAGTATGGCCTGTGTACCTGGTCGTAGCAGGTATAGTATGGCCTGTGTACCTGGTCATAATGGGATTAAAGTGGAGCAAACAAAACTCAGCAGTAGTATATGACTTGTATTTTCCTTCACCAAAAATTAACAAGTTTGTATTTACAAGTATCTACACTATGTACAGTGGTGGAATAATTAGTGTACAACATTATGAAACAAAAGGGAAGAAAAGCAAAAGCCAGAGAATGCACTATGCTTGACCAGCAGCCCAGGCAAGTCTGGGCTACTGGTCCGTGTGGCGGCACCACACTGATGGTGGCACCACACTAATGGTGGCACCACACTAATGGTGGCACCACACTTATGGTGGCGCCACACTGGTAGTTGCACCACACTGATGGTGGCACTGCACTGATGGTGGCACCACACTGATGGCACAACACTGATGGTGGCAACACACTGATGGTTGCACCACACTGATGGTGGTACTACACTGATGGTTGTGCCACACTAATGGTGGCACCACACTGATGGTCTCACCACACTGATGGTGGCACCACACTGATGGTCTTACTATACTGATGGTGGCACCACACTGATGGTTTCACCACACTGATTGAGACAAAACGCTGATGGAGGCACCACCTGATGGAGGCACTGCCTGATGGAGGCTCCACCTGATGGAGGCTCCACCTGATGGAGGCACCACGTGATGGAGGCACCACGTGATGGAGGCACCATCTTATGGAGGTTCTACCTGATGGAGGTACCACCTGATGGAGGCAACACCTGATGGAGGCAAAACTTCATGGAGGCACCACTTGAAGGAGGTACCATCTGATGGAGGCACCACCTAATGGAGGCTCCACCTGATGGAGGCTCCACCTGATGGAGGCTCCGCCTGATGGAGGCACCACCTGATGGAGGCACCACCTGATAGAGGCTCTTCCTGATGGAGGTACCACCTGATTTAGGCTCCATATGATGGAGGCACCACCTGATGGAGGCATCACCTGATGGAGGCACCACCTGATGGAGGCACCACCTGATGGAGGCACCACCTGATGGAGGCACCACCTGATGGAGGCTCCACCTGATGGAGGCTCCACCTGATGGAGGCACCACCTGATGGAGGCACCACCTGATGGAGGCACCACCTGATGGAGGCACCACCTGATAGAGGCTCTTCCTGATGGAGGCACCACCTGATTTAGGCTCCACATGATGGAGGCACCACCTGATGGAGGCACCACCTGATGGAGGCACCACCTGATAGAGGCTCTTCCTGATGGAGGTACCACTTGATATAGGCTCCACATGATGGAGGCACCACCTGATGGAGGCACCACCTGATGGAGGCACCACCTGATGGAGGCACCACCTGATGGAGGCACCACCTGATGGAGGCACCACCTGATGGAGGCACCACCTGATGGAGGCTCCACCTGATGGAGGCACCACCTGATGGAGGCACCACCTGATGGAGGCACCACCTGATAGAGGCTCTTCCTGATGGAGGCACCACCTGATTTAGGCTCCACATGATGGAGGCACCACCTGATGGAGGCACCACCTGATGGAGGCACCACCTGATGGAGGCACCACCTGATGGAGGCACCACCTGATGGAGGCTCCACCTGATGGAGGCTCCACCTGATGGAGGCATAACACTGAGGCTCCACACTGATGGCTTGCAGTCACATTAGACCAGAAATGATAAACTGTTTCATAGAGAGTTGACACTGAGTCTGGTTATCTTCTATACAAGAACTACAGTAGGGGAGATGATTATTGAAGAGGAATTGATATAACAAAGAAAAACAGGAGGACAGATGGAAGCTAGGACTCAGAGGAGCCTTTTACCTTTGATGAATTTCGAGAGTTTGTCAGCTGCAAGCCCAGGGCCAGACATGTCTGGTGTTTACCTGGTTAACTATTCTGTTGCTTATGGCGGCCCGTTTTCTCGCGTATCCATCACAGCCTGTTGTTGATCTGGCACTTGGTGGAGGTATTTGTCCAGGTACTTGTTCGGGATGTTTGCAATTACTTCTTTATTGTGAGGGTAGTTTAAAATTGGAATAATTTGGATAAGAAAATGATGGATGGAAATTCCGTTCATAGATCCAAGAGTAGGTGTGAATTAATTAAAGAGGCCAGAAAATAGTAATGATAGTCAAGGTAGTTAAGAGGCGTGGCACCACCAGCAGCCCAGACTCGACCCTCACATAACACAAACATAGTACTACACACCTTGCAGTAAATGCCCACCTTTAAGAATTAGCAGTTACTTGTGTAAGTTGGACTTTAATTCAAATAGGAAGAGGCTATTGGTCTGAGGAATTAAACCTTTTGGTCTTTTTCCTCAGACCGAACCTAATTACTCCCCAATCCCCCCTTCCCTTTCCTCGTCCTCCCCCCATCCGTCCACTTTCCCTTTCCTGTTTCTGCCTTTGAGGTTGTTCCCTTAGGCTTTGTAGTTCTTAGACCTGAGAAGGGGTTCCGGGGTTCATCTCCTTCTGTTGAGGTCCTTGGTGGTAGTGTAGTTTGCCGTGGAATCTGGATCATCTAGATATCCTTATCCCTCTCCGGTCTACCAGGGGGGGAAGGCTTCATGTTTCTTTCAGGTGACGGGTGTATCTCTGGAGGCTGCCTGTCGGATTCCAGGTGGCTGAAGGAGGTATGCTTTGTGGTGGGTTTCCAACCACCCTTTCTTTTGTCCGCCGAGGTGGCTCCGTGGATGTGAGGTTGCTATCCCGGATTGCTGGTTTACTGGCTTGAAGGGTAGGGTATGACACAGGTTCCATGCTGCATCTGCTGCATTACCGGCTCTGCTGAGGTTGTCCTCTTGGGCATGGAAGGGAAGACTTGCTGCCCTTTCCCCCTGGGAGCTGCCCTTCCATGCTCCCCCTTTTTTTTTCATAAAAGCAAAAGAAAAAAAGTGACCTAACCATGGAGTCCCAAGTTCATGAACCTCCTCCTCCTGGGCCCCTTCCTGTAGCAACACCCTCTGACGACCCTGCCTTGTTACTGGACCATTCTTCAGACCTTTCTACAGCTCCTGTGTTTTCTGCAGGTGACATTTTGTCCCATACTCCAGATACAGAGGCTCGGCCTGATTCCTTTAACACCTCTGACCTCTGCACGTCTTTGACTATGCTTCCGCCCCCTTCCCATATGGTGCAACGGTTTTTGGATTGGATCGTGTGCCCGCCTCAAAACAGACCACCTCCGGTCCTGTATCTAAACGACCATGACCTTCTGATAACATTATTTCATCTGACTCATTCTACTCAGAAGAGACCAAGACAACAGTCACTTCCTTTACATACTACGCATTATAGCACAATGGACGAAGTTTTTCACTCGACAACCAACATCATCTTCAGAATATCTTTCTGATCATAGTATCAGCAAGGCGCTCCTACACCATGTAGGTCGTAATATTCCGTTTCATGCTTTCAAGAGTGGTGCACGCACCATCACGGTACAGAATGCTAGCCAAGCTCATGATCTTTCTCTCCTTACTGCCATAGATGCCATTCCTGTGACAATTGAAAAACCTCTCTCGCAGTTCTTGCAGTGGTACTGTCATTCTACCACATACCATCGTTCAACGTAATTTCCAGACATGTGGTGATGAAATTCTGGAACAGCTTGAACTCCAAGAACTCCCGATCCTTAGACACGTTTGTACTGCCTGCGCACTGTAGCTCTTTGACTGCCATGAGCTTCCATCTTCGGTTTATATTGCGAGACACCGTTTACAATTCCAACAGGTGACCCCTACACCACAACAGTGTAGAAATTGCTGGCGGTTTGGCCATCTGGCAAAATATTGCAGGCCCATGGCTGAATGCCCAGTCTGTGGTGCCAATGACCATACTAATACATCTTGTGGTCTGCCTCCCTCCTGCCTTAATTGTCATGAAGCTCATCCAACTTATTCTCGGTGTTGCCAGGTTTACTTGAATGAACGTGAAATCCATTGTCGCAAAGCGACAGAGATGTCATGGCATTCTCTCATCTACGCCTCCAGGGAAGACTTCCCCTTATTTCTTATTCTCAATTTACTAAGAGAACCTCAACCTCTGGGGTCCCAATTCCCGCAGTCTCCCCCGCAATTCCACAGTCACCTCTATATCTAACTTTTGCAGTCCTGAACTCCGAGGTCCCTACCTCGTCACCTCCTACTGTTCTCCAATCTTCATCTCACACAAGCTTCTATGTCTACAAGACCTCGCACAACAGCTCCTCCCCCTCGCCTCTTTACTACGAAGTCCAACAAATCCCCAGAGGGTAAATCTTTCATTTCCAGTCTCAGTACCTGGATCTTTACCTCTTGTTCTGTTGCTAGTGTGGAGGTTCATCCTTCCCCTTGTCCAGTACCTTCCTCTCCTGTCCCTTCCCAAGCTTCTCAAGTTACCTCTAACCTCTCATCCCCCCCCTCCATGTTTGTAAATTCCATCGTCGCCCGGTCTTTACTCACCCTCCTATCTCCAATATCGTCCCACATACAACGTCCTTGTCCTCTGAAACAATTGAAGCTCTCCGACTGCATTGCGGAGACAAAACCATTGATGGACACTGATCTACCTCCTGTCGCTCCTCTTCACTCTTCTCCATCTGCACAACTCCTTTCTTCGCAGTGTTCCAACTCTTCCCTGTTTGTTTGTTTTCCGCTGCCTCCACGTGTGGACTTTTCTAACCCTTCTAGTTCGTAGATACCTCTACCTTCCGATTTCTTGTATCCTTCTCTTTGCAAATCATGGCTTATTTACAGTGGAATATCCGAGGCCTCAGAGGTAACTGGGCTGAGCTTCAGGTGTTGCTCTCCCAGTTTTCCCGTTTGTTTACAAGAACCCAAATTACGCTCTGCTGTTATCCATCCCATGTTGGGCTATGTTTCATTATATTCATCGGATCCTTTTCCTGATGGAACCTTTAATGAAAGTGTACTTCTTATATACACCGGTATTCCAAACCATCGACTATTTGTTCATACTTTGCTGCATTACACTGCAGCCCACATCCACTTGAATAAATGGTATACAATGTGTTCTTTGTATCTCCTTCTCGGGCATTATCTATCCCAGATGTTGCATTTCTGTTTTTTTCCTTACCGCCACCACTTCTACTTGGCGATTTTAATGCTCACCATTTCCTCTTGTTGGGTTTCACTGTGACCCTCACGGCATTCAGTTGGAGGCTTTTCTCCCTTCTCTCTCCATGTTTTAAATATGGGTACTCCCACCCATTTTGATCCTCGTACTCAATCTCTTGCATCGATCTCTCGGTTTGCCCTTCCTCAACTGCACTAGAATTTATCTGGTCTGTCTTCCCGGACTTGCATGACAGTGATCATTTTCCAATCATCTTTACTTCTCATTTGTATTCATCACCTCCTCGCAGCCCACGCTGGCAATTTGTCCGAGCGAATTGGGATCTTTAGTCATGCCAAACTACTTTTAGTGAGGATCCTTCTTTGTCCTTGATGAGCTGTTACACCTTTTCTCGACCTCAGTTTTAACTGCAGCTTCACATTCTATACCCCAAACCTAGGGCAGGCATTGTCAGAGGTCTCCTGCCACAGAGCACCACCTTGATTTTAAGCGGATGAGAGCAGCCACCCACCGTGTCATCCATGAAGCTAAACGCACTTGTTGGTGGGATTGTTTCTACCATCACTTCAGCTTCCTCTATGAGTGCAGTCTGGAAAAAAGTACGGAAACTGATTGGCAAATGCACTTGCGACCTGGCTCCCATCCTTCAGGTTGCTAGTGTCACTATAGCTAACCCTCTTGATGTTGTCACCGAACTTGGTCATCTTGTTCCTTATCTCCCAGGGGCTCCATCTCTGCCCCTCGTTTCTTTCCTCCAAATCTGCCGGAGAGCTTGAGCCCTTAGACTTTTCTTCTAGTGGAGAAGTCTTACAATGTGCCTTTTATGCTTCTAGAATTAGAGTCAACACTCTCCGCTTGCAGATCATCGGCAGCTGGGCCAGACCATTCATATCTGTATACTCCAGCATTTACATCCGACAGCTCTTGCAGTCCTCTTAAGTCTCTCTAATCATATTTGGTTGTGAGGAGTTCTGCCCCAGCTGTGAAAATCTGCCATTGTACTACCTTTTCGTTAACCAGGTACTTCAGAACTTGATGTCTCCCAATATCATCCCATTGCTCTTACCAGTGCGGCTTGCCAGATGTTGTAACGTCTGGTAAATAGACATTTGGTGTGGTATTTAGAGACACACTATAGTCTCCACTAGTCAATATGGCTTTCGTAAGGGCCGTTCTGCTATTGACCCCTTACTCCATTTAGATACATATGTACGTAATGCCTTTGCCAATAACCACTCGGTTATCGCCATCTTTTTTTTATCTTGAGAAGGCATATGACACGACTTGGAGATATAACCTCTTGACCCAAACTCACTCCTTACGCCTCCAAGGCAACCTACCATTTTTCCTTAAGAACTTCTTATCCGAGAGACATTTCCGTGTTTGGGTTAATAATATGCTTTCCCTGGACTTTGTTCAAGCTGAAGGTGTCCCCCAGGAATGTGTCCTGAGCACCACACTTTTTCTCCTTGCTATAAATGATCTGGCATCTATTCTTCCATCTAATATTTGGTCATCACTCTATGTTGATGACTGCTATAGTTTGTGCAGGTGCTGACTGTCGCCTCATTGCAGTTTCTCCAGCATGCCATCAACCATGTTTCCAGTTGGGCCACTTCTCATGGGTTTAAATTTTCTAGTACTAAAATACACCAAATTACTTTCACTAGACGTTCTATCGTCCCTGACAATCCATTGTACGTACCTGTATGGTTCGCGTATCCCAGAACATGATACTGTCAGGTTTCTCAGCCTTTTATTTGATTGTCAATTATCTTGGAAACCTCACATTATCTCCTTGAAGGCAACTTGTCATAGCTGGTTGAACCTCCTTAAGGGGGTAGCGAAAGTTTCAGGAAAGATAAAAAAGGGAAAATTGAAAAATTGTCGAAAAAATGTTTTCTTGCTGAAAAACAGTGCATAATTCTGGCAACGTGTTGATGCAATCAGCTTGTTTCTATCATATTTCTAAGTATGTTTTTCCAAAAAAGTAATTTTTTTGTTTTTGCTGTCATCAAGAGGACATGATGTCAGTTTGAGTGTTTTTACTCCAAAAATTAAGATTTTTATGATTTTCATTGTAAATACACTACATGGCAACTTCTATGAGGAATACATTCAAGTGCAGGGAGTGATTGGAGCTCAGTCGCCTATGGGCTGTCAACATAAGTGCACCATGCTGAGATTTGGCACACCATGACCATAGAGTTTTACACAAAACATAATATGTATTACCTGGAGAGAATATATGTATAACATACATTATTTTCCTTCTTTTGCGAAAAGTATTTATAGGAGTGTCATGATTTTTTGCACACGTTATTGAGGAATGATGGTCCTATTTAGTTTCAGGGTTGATTTGCGATATTTTTTGCGATATTTTTTACCGTTTTGTTTTTATTGATTTTTTCTCCCAAAAATGTCCTTAAAAAAACTTTAACAATTTTTATTATGCAATGTATTGACATTTTGCTCAAATGACTTTGAACTAAAGATTATCTAGCCCATTATCTTTCATTTGATGTCAACTACAACATTGTACATCTTACCAATTTTGTAGAGAAGGGACAGTTTTATGCTTTATAGAATAGGGCACTATTTATTTTTTCTATATCTTTTAAGGCAAAAATGCCTTCAAATGCTGCTTAAATCACAGTAAAAATTTCATTGAAATTGGACAAAAAAAATTTAAACCATTTGCTATCTCCTTAAAATCCTTGATCATGGTTCATGGGGGGCTGCATTCTGCTCGAATTTTATCAAAACTAGATTATGGCAACAAGATATATTCAGCAGCCTCTCCTGCAGCTCTTTCTAGCCTTGATCCCATCAATCACCAGGGATTATGTTTGTCTCTGTGCTTTTTGCTCTTCACCTGTTGAGAGCCTCTATGCAGAGGCGAATATTCCATCCTTGACTAATCGTGGTGATGCTCATTGCCTCCGCTATTTTGTTCGTTCTCATGACCTCCGCAATCCTTCCATATTTAGGATGGTAATGGATGTTAGTAGAAGTTCCTTATTTGTTCACCGCCCGTTTACTCCGTCCCTTTTCTCTTCGTCTACATTCACTCTTGTCATCTCTTCAGTTGCCACCTTTCTATGTTCATGTAGCATCTAACTTTTCCCTTTTTCGTTGGGAAGTTCTGAGGGTTTGTGTTCTTGCCTACTGCCATGCACGAAAGCCCAAATACCTATGGTTACTTCTCTCTCTTTTTCTCAATCACTTGCGATCTCATTTTCATGATGTTGCAGTGTACACTGATGTCTCTAAATCCTCTGATGGTGTTGGGTTTGCAGCAGTGTTTCCAGACAGCATCATACGACGGCATTTATTAGCCTCGGCTAGCATTTTTACAGCTGAATTGTATGTAATTCTCATAGCACTTATAGCATCTATGCCTGCATCGCCATTTGTGGTAATTTAAGACTCAGTGCTTTGCAGGCTATACAAAAATTTGATTCCCCTCTTCCCCTGGTTCTTTGTTTCCAATTTTGGTTATGACATATTGTTTGTATTAATATTGGTAGAATTACCGACAATATGTTAAGTAAAAGGGCACAAATGCAACTAATGTGACATTTTATTGTGGCAACGTTTCGCTCTCCAGGAGCTTTATCAAGCCGCGGCTTGATAAAGCTCCTGGAGAGCGAAACGTTGCCACAATAAAATGTCACATTAGTTACATTTGTGTCCTTTTACTTGACATATTGTTTTTTGTTGGGTCCCTGTCATGTTGACATACAGGGCAATGAACAGGCAGGCAGACACTGCTGCACGGTCAGCAGTACATGACCTCCCAGTTTCATATAGAGGTGTTCCATTCAAAAACTATTTTGCTGTGACTTATACCCACCTTTGCAACCATTGGCAACAGTGTTGGTCTGATCTGCTACATAACAAATTGCATTTTGTTAAACCAAATATGGGTTTCTGGCCGTCTTTTAGTCATCACTGTGGAGGTTGGGAGACTGCACTCTCCCATCTTCGCATGGGCCACACTTGTCTTACTCACGGGTATCTCATGGAGACGCGCCCTGTTCCACTCTGTGAGAATTGTCAGGTTCCAGTTTCTGTCAGCAATATTTTGTTGGACTGTCCACTCTATCAACGAGTACGTAGAATTTACCTCGTCACCGCTCTAATGCCCTTGCTTTATCTTCCCTTCTTGCTGATGGACCCTTCTTTAACCCAGACTCTCTCATTGACTTCTTAACATCATCTGATTTACTGCACAAACTTCGATGATGATTCCTCAAGTACTCGTCACAGCCCTTTCTACCTCACCCTCTTACTACCCTCTACCCCTACACTATCGCCTGCCCTGCTGCACTCTATGACCTAATAATAATCTCTCTCCCTCTTGCTACCCAATACCCCTGCAATCTTTCCTGCCCTGCTGCGCTGTATGACCCTTGTAGGTTAAGCGTTTCTTTTTTTATTATAATTATCCAACTATATCTTAATATTATTTTCCCTTTGTGTATAAATGTTATTTGTTTACTGTCATAGTTGACCAAGTCAAGTTCAACTTGATAGACCAAGACTATGTAGTGCTACCACTGGTGCTGCGTGCTACCACTGGTGCTGCTTGCTACCACTGGTGCTGCGTGCTACCACTGGTGCTGCTTGCTACCACTGGTGCTGCTTGCTGTCACTGTTGCTGCGTGCTACCACTGGTGCTGCTTGCTACCACTGGTGCTGCTTGCTACCACTGGTGCTGCGTGCTACCACTGGTGCTGCGTGCTACCACTGGTGCTGCTTGCTACCACTGGTGCTGCTTGCTTCCACTGGTGCTGCTTGCTACCACTGGTGCTGCTTGCTTCCACTGGTGCTGCGTGCTACCACTGGTGCTGCTTGCTACCACTGGTGCTGCTTGCTACCACTGGTGCTGCTTGCTACCACTGGTGCTGCTTGCTACCACTGGTGCTGCGTGCTACCACTGGTGCTGCTTGCTTCCACTGGTGCTGCTTGCTACCACTGGTGCTGCTTGCTACCACTGGTGCTGCTTGCTACCACTGGTGCTGCTTGCTACCACTGGTGCTGCTTGCTACCACTGGTGCTGCGTGCTACCACTGGTGCTGCTTGCTACCACTGGTGCTGCTTGCTACCACTGGTGCTGCTTGCTACCACTGGTGCTGCTTGCTCCACTGGTGCTGCTTGCTACCACTGGTGCTGCTTGCTCCACTGGTGCTGCGTGCTACCACTGGTGCTGCTTGCTACCACTGGTGCTGCTTGCTCCACTGGTGCTGCTTGCTACCACTGGTGCTGCTTGCTACCACTGGTGCTGCTTGCTACCACTGGTGCTGCTTGCTACCACTGGTGCTGCTTGCTACCACTGGTGCTGCTTGCTACCACTGGTGCTGCGTGCTACCACTGGTGCTGCTTGCTTCCACTGGTGCTGCTTGCTACCACTGGTGCTGCTTGCTCCACTGGTGCTGCGTGCTACCACTGGTGCTGTTGCTACCACTGGTGCTGCTTGCTTCCACTGGTGCTGCTTGCTACCACTGGTGCTGCTTGCTACCACTGGTGCTGCTTGCTACCACTGGTGCTGCTTGCTTCCACTGGTGCTGCTTGCTTCCACTGGTGCTGCTTGCTACCACTGGTGCTGCTTGCTACCACTGGTGCTGCTTGCTTCCACTGGTGCTGCTTGCTTCCACTGGTGCTGCTTGCTACCACTGGTGCTGCTTGCTTCCACTGGTGCTGCTTGCTTCCACTGGTGCTGCGTGCTACCACTGGTGCTGCTTGCTACCACTGGTGCTGCTTGCTACCACTGGTGCTGCTTGCTTACACTGGTGCTGCTTGCTGCCACTGGTGCTGCTTGCTACCACTGGTGCTGCTTGCTTCCACTGGTGCTGCTTGCTACCACTGGTGCTGCTTGCTACCACTGGTGCTGCTTGCTACCACTGGTGCTGCTTGCTTCCACTGGTGCTGCTTGCTACCACTGGTGCTGCTTGCTACCACTGGTGCTGCTTGCTACCACTGGTGCTGCTTGCTTCCACTGGTGCTGCTTGCTTCCACTGGTGCTGCTTGCTACCACTGGTGCTGCTTGCTACCACTGGTGCTGCTTGCTACCACTGGTGCTACTTGCTTCCACTGGTGCTGCTTGCTACCACTGGTGCTGCTTGCTACCACTGGTGCTGCTTGCTACCACTGGTGCTGCTTGCTACCACTGGTGCTGCGTGCTAATACTGGTGCTACTTGATATCACTGGTGCTGCTTGCTACCAGTGCTGCTGTGTGGTACCACTGGTGCTGCTTGCTTCCACTGGTGCTGCTTGCTTCCACTGGTGCTGCTTGCTACCACTGGTGCTGCTTGCTACCACTGGTGCTGCTTGCTACCACTGGTGCTGCTTGCTACCACTGGTACTGCTTGCTACCACTGGTACTGCTAGCTACCACTGATGCTGCGTTCTACCACTGGTGCTGCGTGCTTCCACTGGTGCTACGTGCTACCACTGGTGCTGCTTGCTACCAATGGTGCTGCATGCTTCCAATGGTGCTACGTGCTACCACTGGTGCTGCTTGCTACCAATGGTGCTGTTTGCTACCACTGGTGCTGCGTGCTACCACTGGTGCTGCTTGCTACCACTGGTGCTGTGTGCTACCACTGGTGCTGCTTGCTACCACTGGTTCTGCGTGCTACCACTGGTGCTGCTTGCTACCACTGGTTCTGCGTGCTACCACTGGTGCTGCGTGCTACCACTGGTGCTGCTTGCTACCACTGGTGCTGCTTGCTGCCACTGGTGCTGCGTGCTACCAATGGTGCTGCTTGATACCATTGGTGCTGTGTGGTACCACTGGTGCTGCGTGCTAATACTGGTGCTGCGTGCTACCACTGGTGCTGCTTGCTACCACTGGTGCTGCGTGCTACCACTGGTGCTGCTTGCTACCACTGGTGCTGCTTGCTACCACTGGTGCTGCTTGCTACCACTGGTGCTGCGTGCTACCACTGGTGCTGCTTGCTACCACTGGTGCTGCTTGCTACCACTGGTTCTGCGTGCTACCACTGGTGCTGCGTGCTACCACTGGTGCTGCTTGCTACCACTGGTGCTACTTGCTGCCACTGGTGCTGCGTGCTACCAATGGTGCTGCTTGATACCATTGGTGCTGCTTGCTACCACTGGTGCTGCTTGCTACAACTGGTGCTGCTTGCTACCACTGGTTCTGCGTGCTACCACTGGTTCTGCGTGCTACCACTGGTGCTGCGTGCTACCACTGGTGCTGCTTGCTACCACTGGTGCTGCTTGCTGCCACTGGTGCTGCTTGATACCATTGGTGCTGCTTGCTACCACTGGTGATGCTTGCTACCACTGGTGCTGCTTGCTACCACTGGTGCTGCTTGCTGCCACTGGTGCTGCTTGCTACCACTGGTGATGCTTGCTACCACTGGTGCTGCTTGCTACCACTGGTTCTGCGTGCTACCACTGGTGCTGCGTGCTACCACTGGTGCTGCGTGCTACCACTGGTGCTGCATGCTACCACTGGTGCTGTGCTCTACCACTGGTGCTGCGTGCTACCACTGGTGCTGCATGCTACCACTGGTGCTGCTTGCTACCACTGGTGCTGCGTGCTACCACTGGTGCTGCGTGCTACCACTGGTGCTGCGTGCTACCACTGGTGCTGCGTGCTACCACTGGTTCTGCGTGCTACCACTGGTGCTGCGTGCTACCAATGGTGCTGCGTGCTACCAATGGTGCTGGTTGCTACCACTGGTGCTGCGTGCTACCACAGGTGCTGCGTGCTACCAATGGTGCTGGTTGCTACCACTGGTGCTGCATGCTACCACTGGTGCTGCATGCTACCACTGGTGCTGCTTGCTACCACTGGTGCTGCGTGCTACCACTGGTGCTGCGTGCTACCACTGGTGCTACGTGCTACCACTGGTGCTGCGTGCTACCAATGGTGCTGGTTGCTACCACTGGTGCTGCGTGCTACCACAGGTGCTGCGTGCTACCAATGGTGCTGGTTGCTACCACTGGTGTTGCGTGCTACCAATGGTGCTGGTTGCTACCACTGGTGCTGCATGGTACCACAGGTGCTGCGTGCTACCACTGGTGCTGTGTGCTACCACTGGTGCTGTGTGCTACCACTGGTGCTGTGTGCTACCACTGGTGCTGTGTGCTACCACTTGAACTGTGTGCTATCACTGGTTCTGCGTGCTATCACTGGTGCTGCATGCTACCACTGGTGCTGCGTGCTATCACTGGTGCTGCATGCTACCACTGGTGCTGCGTGATAGCACTGGTGCTGCGTGCTACCACTGGTGCTGCTTGCTTTCAGTGGTGCTGCATGCTACCACTGGTGCTGCGTGCTATCACTGGTGCTGCGTGCTACCACTGGTGCTGCGTGCTATCACTGGTGCTGCATGCTACCACTGGTGCTGCGTGATAGCACTGGTGCTGCGTGCTACCACTGGTGCTGCTTGCTTTCAGTGGTGCTGCATGCTACCACTGGTGCTGCGTGCTATCACTGGTGCTGCTTGCTATCACTGGTGCTGCTTGCTATCACTGGTGCTGCTTGCTATCACTGGGGCTGCTTGCTATCACTGGTGCTGCGTGCTATCACTGGTGCTGCTTCATCACTGGTGCGCTTGCTATCACTGGTGCTGCTTGCTATCACTGGGCTGCATGCTACCACTGGTGCTGCGTGCTATCACTGGTGCTGCTTGCTATCACTGGTGCTGCTTGCTATCACTGGTGCTGCTTGCTATCACTGGGGCTGCTTGCTATCACTGGTGCTGCTTGCTATCACTGGTGCTGCTTGCTATCACTAGTGCTGCTTGCTATCACTGGTGCTGCTTGCTATCACTGGTGCTGCTTGCTATCACTGGTGCTGCGTGCTACCACTGGTGCTGCGTGCTATCTCTGGTGCTGCGTGCTATCACTGGTGCTGCTTTCTATCGCTGGTGCTGCTTGTTACCACTGGTGCTGCGTGCTTTCTCTGGTGCTGCGTGCTACCACTGGTGCTTCGTGCTTTCACTGGTGCTGCATGCTACCACTGGTGATGCGTGCTATCACTGGTGCTGCTTGCTATCATTGGTGCTGCATGCTTCTACTGATGCTGCGTGCTACCACTGGTGCTGCCTGCTAACACTGGTGCTGCTTGCTAAAACTGGTGCTGCGTGCTATCACAGGTGATGCGTGCTATCACTGGTGCTGTTTGCTATCACTGGTGCTGCATGCTATCACATGTGCTGTGTGCTATCACTGGTGCTGCTTGCTATCACTGGTGCTGCTTGCTGTCACTGGTGCTGCTTGTTATCACTGGTGCTGCGTTCTATCACAGGTGCTGCGTGCTATCACAGGTGCTGATTGTTATCACTGGTGCTGCGTTCTATCACAGGTGCTGCGTGCTATCACTGGTGCTGCTTGCTGTCACTGGTGCTGCTTGCTATCACAGGTGCTGCTTATCACAGGTGCTGCGTGCTATCACAGGTGCTGATTGTTATCACTGGTGCTGCTTGCTGTCACTGGTGCTGCTTGCTGTCACTGGTGCTGCTTGTTATCACAGGTGCTGATTGTTATCACTGGTGCTGCGTTCTATCACAGGTGCTGCATGCTATCACAGGTGCTGCGTGCTGTCACTGGTGCTGCGTGCTATCACAGGTGCTGATTGTTATCATTGGTGCTGCGTGCTATCACAGGTGCTGATTGTTATCACTGGTGCTGCGTGCTATCACAGGTGCTGATTGTTATCACTGGTGCTGCGTGCTATCACAGGTGCTGATTGTTATCACTGGTGCTGCGTGCTATCACAGGTGCTGCGTGCTATCTCAGGTGCTGCGTGCTATCACAGGTGCTGCGTGCTATCTCAGGTGCTGCGTGCTATCTCAGGTGCTGCGTGCTATCACAGGTGCTGATTGTTATCACTGGTGCTGCGTTCTATCACAGATGCTGCGTGCTATCACAGGTGCTGCGTGCTGTCACTGGTGCTGCGTGCTATCACAGGTGCTGATTGTTATCACTGGTGCTGCGTGCTATCACTGGTGCTGCGTGCTATCACAGGTGCTGCGTGCTATCACAGGTGCTGCGTGCTATCACAGGTGCTGCGTGCTATCACAGGTGCTGCTTATTATCACAGGTGCTGCGTGCTATCACAGGTGCTGCGTGCTATCACAGGTGCTGATTGTTATCACTGGTGCTGCTTGTTATTACTGGTGCTGCGTGTTATCACTGGTGCTGCGTGCTATCACAGGGGCTGCGTGCTATCACAGGGGCTGCGTGCTATCACTGGTGCTGCGTGCTATCACAGGTGCTGCGTGCTATCACAGGTGCTGCGTGCTATCACAGGTGCTGCTTATTATCACAGGTGCTGCGTGCTATTACAGGTGCTGATTGTTATCACTGGTGTTGCGTGTTATCACTGGTGCTGCGTGCTATCACAGGGGCTGCGTGCTATCACTGGTGCTGCGTGCTATCACTGGTGCTGCGTGTTATCACAGGTGCTGCGTGCTATCACAGGGGCTGCGTGCTATCACAGGTGCTGCGTGCTATCACAGGTGCTGCGTGCTATCACAGGTGCTGCGTGCTATCACAGGTGCTGCGTGCTATCACAGGTGCTGCGTGCTATCACAGGTGCTGCGTGCTATCACTGGTGCTGCGTGTTATCACAGGTGCTGCGTGCTATCACAGGGGCTGCGTGCTATCGCTGGTGCTTCGTGCTATCACTGGTGCTGCGTGTTATCACAGGTGCTGCGTGCTATCACAGGGGCTGCGTGCTATCACTGGTGCTGCGTGCTATCACTGGTGCTGCGTGTTATCACTGGTGCTGCGTGTTATCACAGGTGCTGCGTGCTATCACAGGTGCTGCGTGCTATCACAGGTGCTGCGTGCTATCACAGGGGCTGCGTGCTATCACAGGTGCTGCGTGCTATCACAGGTGCTGCGTGCTATCACAGGTGCTGCGTGCTATCACTGGGGCTGCTTGTTATCACAGGGGCTGCGTGCTATCACAGGTCTATCATGATCAGTCGGGTCTCTGATTTTCTTCAGCTTCTGAGAAAACAATGTGTGTGAGTGAAGGATGAGTGTGTGTGTGTGTGTGTGTGTGTGTGTGTGTGAGAGTGTGCAACACTTGGAGTGTAGATTATACCTCTGTGTGATCCCTGAGTCGTCTTCTGGGTATACTGTAAATACCATCTTGGTGTGAGTGACCCTGTTCTGGCCAGCAGTGTGAACTAGGTCACTCTGCTGGCCAGTACAGTGTCACACTGGCCAGCACTGGGTCACACTGCTGGCCAGCACTGGGTTACACTGGCCAGCACTGGGTCACACCGCTGGCCAGCACTGGATCACACTGACTTGCACTGGGTCACACTGCTGGCTAGCATTGAGTCACACTGCTGGTCAGCACTGGGTCACGTTCTTGGTCAGCACTGGGTCACGTTCCTGGTCAGCACTGGGTCACACTTGGCTATCACTGGGTCACACTGCTGACTAGCACTGGATCACACTGCTGACCAGCACTGGGTCACACTGCTGGCCAGCACTGGGTCACACTGCTGGCCAGCACTGGGTCACTCACTCGTCGATGGTATTTACAGTATATTTCTTGAAATAGAAAAACACGTAAGCAAACACTAGGACATATTTATGAGAAAACGATTCGGTCCTGAGACCTTAATCACTTGTAACACACACAGGATGTTGTTTAATGTTCGCCAGGTATACTGTGTGTGTGTGTATAAACGAGAGAGAAAGATGAGAGGCTGATACAAAAAGAAAACTATCATGTAGGGTTCATAAAATTATTCCTCTAAATTGGCAGTGAGGAGAAAGGTGAGGTGTACGCTGAGAGGTGAACCAGTGTGGCCTTCCTGCTATAACCCATCCACTTCACTGTGCTTTCAGAGATGCTCTTATACCACTGTTGTAACGTGTGGTTATTTGAGTTTCTTTCGCCTTCCTGTCAGCTGACTTCTTTCATTAACAAGGCGTTTTATCCTACAGAACTGCCACTCACCGGATGTTATGTGTTTTCACAGTATTCTCCGTAAACTTTAGAGAGTGTTATGCGGAGAAGCCCAGGAGGTCAGCAGTTTGAGATTCTCACACCACTCTGGCACCAACAATCATTTCAGAAAGTTACATTTCTTCTCTATTGTGATGTTTGGTCTCAACAACAGCTGAACATCTTGAAGATGTCTGCTTGCTTTTAAGCAGTGAGGTGCTGTTGCCACCTAATTGGCTGATTAGATATTTACATAAATGAGCAACTGTACAGGTGTACCTAATAAAGTGGCCGCTGAGTGTATCTCACACAGGTTATATTCTCCCGTATGTGTATTTCGTTGTATAAGTGAGATCTTCAGCAGATATGAGAGGATGAGAAAAACGTGTTGTACAGTATAGATGGAGGTCCCTTGAGCAGCTATGGTGGCATTCCTTGGTTGTCCGGAGGAGTACGTTGTAAAGCGAGCTTAGAGGGTATTAGCAAGATCTCTGGGTATTATCGAAATGTTAGGGTGGTGATCGTGCATTTCCAAGAAATATCTGGCTATAATTTTACGAAAAAAGCTTTCTAATTCGTTGGGTTACTAAGTCCTGATTGCATAAACCAATCTTGATAATGAACCTTAAAGAATTGTTCTGGATAGTTTTCTTCTCTTGATCAAGGAGACTTAGAATTGTTTAGAATATATGAGAAGCATGCAGCGTGGCCCCCAGTGTGGCTCCAGCTCAGAGACTCTTACAGGTTGCCTTGCTATTATAGTATAATAGAGGTGGCAGCTGGTCTGGTAACCTACAGATGCCTGGCTCTAATTCAACACCCACACCCACGCTACGCAGTCAATAAACACTTCACTTCATTAACACCTTAATACCTAAGATTATTGCTAATGATATCACTGGGAGAGTGTTGGTGACTTGCCTCACCCTGGCCACACTGAGAGTGTTGGTGACTTGCCTCACCCCGGCCACACTCCTGTGTCAATAATGTCTTTGGTCAAGTAATAAAGGAAATTGGAACACTGGAGCCATTACTTATAAACACACATTACCCACCTATCCACACGCAGATCTATCCACACACTCCCTCTGATGTGCATGCTGGGTGTTGGGTCAGGTCACCTCTGGTGTTTGAGTTCATAGTGTAGATGGGTGTTGTCAGGTCAACTGTAGTGTTTGTTTTAGTGAAGGTTAGTGTTGTCAGGTCAACTGTAGTGTTGGTTTTAGTGAAGGTTAGTGTTGTCAGGTCAACTGTAGTGTTTGTTTTAGTGAAGGTTAGTGTTGTCAGGTCAACTGTAGTGTTTGTTTTAGTGAAGGTTAGTGTTGTCAGGTCAACTGTAGTGTTTGTTTTAGTGAAGGTTAGTGTTGTCAGGTCAATTGTAGTGTTTGTTTTAGTGAAGGTTAGTGTTGTCAGGTCAACTGTAGTGTTTGTTTTAGTGAAGGTTAGTGTTGTCAGGTCAACTGTAGTGTTTGTTTTAGTGAAGGTTAGTGTTGTCAGGTCAACTGTAGTGTTGGTTTTAGTGAAGGTTAGTGTTGTCAGGTCAACTGTAGTGTTATAAATTAGACACATATGCAACACTTGGGTATCTTTATTGAGGAAACGTTTCGCCACACAGTGGCTTCATCAGTCCAATACAAAAGAAAGGTGTAAGGAGAGGAGGAGTTTGAGGTAATCAGTCCCTCGGCCTGGAGTCGATGTGTTCAGTCCATCAATCTTGTAGAAAGTACAGCATATGTCCGTAACTTGTCGGTTCTCTGAACCATTCATCTACATCCTGTCTGACACAGCAACATCTTGGGATCTTGATACAAACGAATTCTTCAACACTTGTCCAACCTTAGGACGAAGACCTACTTCGACTAGTGGATGGTACCACTATGACCCCGCCTCCTGCTGCTTCACCTCACCTGACTACAGTATATAAGCCACCTCTACGACCCTGTGCTGTACTTCCTACAAGATTGATGGACTGAACACATCGACTCCAGGCCGAGGGACTGATTACCTCAAACTCCTCCTCTCCTTACACCTTTCTTCTTTGTATTGGACTGATGAAGCCACTGTGTGGCGAAACGTTTCCTCAATAAAGATACCCAAGTGTTGCATATGTGTCTAATTTATAACTTGTCGGTTCTCTGAACCGACAAACTATAATGTTTGTTTTAGTGAGGGTCAGAGTTGTCAGGTCAACTGTAGTGTTGGTTTTAGGGAAGGTCAGTGTTGTCAGGTCAACTGTAGTGTTGGTTTTAGGGAAGGTCAGTGTTGTCAGGTCAACTGTAGTGTTGGTTTTAGGGAAGGTCAGTGTTGTCAGGTCAACTGTAGTGTTGGTTTTAGTAAAGGTTAGTGTTATCAGGTCAACTGTAGTGTTGGTTTTAGTGAAGGTTAGTGTTGTCAGGTCAACTGTAGTGTTGGTTTTAGTGAAGGTTAGTGTTGTCGGGTCAACTGTAGTGTTCGTTTTAGTGAAGGTTAGTGTTGTCAGGTCAACTGTAGTGTTGGTTTTATTGAAGGTTAGTGTTGTCAGGTCAACTGTAGTGTTGGTTTTATTGAAGGTTAGTGTTGTCAGGTCAACTGTAGTGTTTGTTTTAGTGAAGGTTAGTGTTGTCACGTCAACTGTAGTGTTTGTTTTAGTGAAGGTTAGTGTTGTCAGATCAACTGTAGTGTTTGTTTTAGTGAAGGTTAGTGTTGTCAGGTCAACTGTAATGTTTGTTTTAGTGAAGGTTAGTGTTGTCAGGTCAACTGTAGTGTTGGTTTTAGTGAAGGTTAGTGTTGTCAGGTCAACTGTAGTGTTTGTTTTAGTGAAGGTTAGTGTTGTCAGGTCAACTATAGTGTTTGTTTTAGTGAAGGTTAGTGTTGTCAGGTCAACTGTAGTGTTTGTTTTAGTGAAGGTTAGTGTTGTCAGATCAACTGTAATGTTTGTTTTAGTGAAGGTTAGTGTTGTCAGGTCAACTGTAGTGTTGGTTTTAGTGAAGGTTAGTGTTGTCAGGTCAACTGTAGTGTTTGTTTTAGTGAAGGTTAGTGTTGTCAGATCAACTGTAGTGTTTGTTTTAGTGAAGGTTAGTGTTGTCAGGTCAACTGTAGTGTTGGTTTTAGTGAAGGTTAGTGTTGTCAGGTCAACTGTAGTGTTTGTTTTAGTGAAGGGTAGTGTTGTCAGGTCAACTGTAGTGTTGGTTTTAGTGAAGGTTAGTGTTGTCAGATCAACTGTAGTGTTTGTTTTAGTGAAGGGTAGTGTTGTCAGGTCAACTGTAGTGTTTGTTTTAGTGAAGGTTAGTGTTGTCAGATCAACTGTAGTGTTTTAGTGAAGGTTAGTTTTGTCAGGTCAACTGTAGTGTTTGTTTTAGTGAAGGTTAGTGTTGTCAGGTCAACTGTAGTGTTTGTTTTAGTGAAGGTTAGTGTTGTCAGGTCAACTGTAGTGTTCGTTTTAGTGAAGGTTAGTGTTGTCAGGTCAACTGTAGTGTTGGTTTTAGTGAAGGTTAGTGGTGTCAGGTCAACTGTAGTGTTGGTTTTAGTGAAGGTTAGTGTTGTCAGGTCAACTGTAGTGTTGGTTTTAGTGAAGGTTAGTGTTGTCAGGTCAACTGTAGTGTTGGTTTTAGTGAAGGTTAGTGTTGTCAGGTCAACTGTAGTGTTGGTTTTAGTGAAGGTTAGTGTTGTCAGGTCAACTGTAGTGTTGGTTTTAGTGAAGGTTAGTGTTGTCAGGTCAACTGTAGTGTTGGTTTTAGTGAAGGTTAGTGTTGTCAGGTCAACTGTAGTGTTGGTTTTAGTGAAGGTTAGTTTTGTCAGGTCAACTGTAGTGTTTGTTTTAGTGAAGGTTAGTGTTGTCAGGTCAACTGTAGTGTTTGTTTTAGTGAAGGTTAGTGTTGTCAGGTCAACTGTAGTGTTTGTTTTAGTGAAGGTTAGTGTTGTCAGGTCAACTGTAGTGTTGGTTTTAGTGAAGGTTAGTGTTGTCAGGTCAACTGTAGTGTTTGTTTTAGTGAAGGTTAGTGTTGTCAGGTCAACTGTAGTGTTTGTTTTAGTGAAGGTTAGTGTTGTCAGGTCAACTGTAGTGTTCGTTTTAGTGAAGGTTAGTGTTGTCAGGTCAACTGTAGTGTTGGTTTTAGTGAAGGTTAGTGGTGTCAGGTCAACTGTAGTGTTGGTTTTAGTGAAGGTTAGTGTTGTCAGGTCAACTGTAGTGTTGGTTTTAGTGAAGGTTAGTGTTGTCAGGTCAACTGTAGTGTTTGTTTTAGTGAAGGTTAGTGTTGTCAGGTCAACTGTAGTGTTGGTTTTAGTGAAGGTTAGTGTTGTCAAGTCAACTGTAGTGTTGGTTTTAGTGAAGGTTAGTGTTGTCAGGTCAACTGTAGTGTTGGTTTTAGTGAAGGTTAGTGTTGTCAGGTCAACTGTAGTGTTGGTTTTAGTGAAGGTTCGTGTTTTCTGGTCAACTGTAGTGTTGATTTTAGTGAAGGTTAGTGGTGTCAGGTCAACTGTAGTGTTGGTTTTAGTGAAGGTTAGTGTTGTCAGGTCAACTGTAGTGTTGGTTTTAGTGAAGGTTAGTGTTGTCAGGTCAACTGTAGTGTTGGTTTTAGTGAAGGTTAGTGTTGTCAGGTCAACTGTAGTGTTTGTTTTAGTGAAGGTTAGTGTTGTCAGATCAACTGTAGTGTTTGTTTTAGATAAGGTTAGTGTTGTCAGGTCAACTGTAGTGTTTGTTTTAGTGAAGGTTAGTGTTGTCAGGTCAACTGTAGTGTTGGTTTTAGTGAAGGTTAGTGTTGTCAGGTCAACTGTAGTGTTGGTTTTAGTGAAGGTTAGTGTTGTCAGGTCAACTGTAGTGTTGGTTTTAGTGAAGGTTAGTGTTGTCAGGTCAACTGTAGTGTTGGTTTTAGTGAAGGTTAGTGTTGTCAGATCAACTGTAGTGTTTGTTTTAGTGAAGGTTAGTGTTGTCAGGTCAACTGTAGTGTTTGTTTTAGTGAAGGTTAGTGTTGTCAGGTCAACTGTAGTGTTGGTTTTAGTGAAGGTTAGTGTTGTCAGATCAACTGTAGTGTTTGTTTTAGTGAAGGTTAGTGTTGTCAGGTCAACTGTAGTGTTTGTTTTAGTGAATGTTAGTGTTGTCAGGTCAACTGAAGCAGAGTTACATTTATTGTATTGCAGAACGTCTACAAACTTAAGAGTGTGTATGCCGAGTTCCTCTGCTAGTTGTATTTTTAGATCAGTATATCAGTGTAAGAGTTGTGTTGTGGCACTTAGTGCTTGGTCAGTATATCAGTGTAAGAGTTGTGTTGTGGCACTTAGTGCTTGGTCAGTGTATCAGTTTTCACCATTGTGAAGTGTTTGTGCTGCCTGACTATCACACTTACTCATCTATATAAAGTTTCTTTCACTTAAAGTATGTAGAGTAGCTCAGTGATTATCCTCTAGTCTTCTTATTTATTTGCAAATGAATTTGACAAATACGATCATGGGGTAATTGCACACAAAATGATGGCCATAGGCATAGCGGGGGAGTTAGGCAGATGGATTTTCAAGTTTCTAACACAAACAACAAATAATAGTAGTAAACAGAGCAAAATCCATCAAGAGCGAGGTAATAAGATCAGTACCCCAAGGCACTGTCCTGGCACCTCTACTGTTTCTTAACCTCATAACAGACAGATAAAAACACCTCTCACACTTTTGTATCATCATCTGCACTAAAATAACCATGAAAGTCACCTCCAGTGTGTAGTGGAGAACATGACGTTCCAGTGTGTAGTGGAGAACATGACGTTCCAGTGTGTAGTGAAGAACATGACGTTCCAGTGTGTAGTGGAGAACATGACGTTCCAGTGTGTAGTGGAGAACATGACGTTCCAGTGTGTAGTGAAGAACATGACGTTCCAGTGTGTAGTAAAGAACATGACGTTCCAGTGTGTAGTGGAGAACATGACGTTCCAGTGTGTAGTGGAGAACATGACGTTCCAGTGTGTAGTGAAGAACATGACGTTCCAGTGTGTAGTAAAGAACATGACGTTCCAGTGTGTAGTGGAGAACATGACGTTCCAGTGTGTAGTGAAGAACATGACGTTCCAGTGTGTAGTGGAGAACATGACGTTCCAGTGTGTAGTGGAGAACATGACGTTCCAGTGTGTAGTGAAGAACATGACGTTGCAGTGTAAAGTGAAGAACATGACGTTGCAGTGTATAGTGAAGAACATGACGTTGCAGTGTGTAGTGAAGAACATGACGTTGCAGTGTGTAGTGGAGAACATGACGTTGCAGTGTGTAGTGAAGAACATGACGTTCCAGTGTGTAGTGGAGAACATGACGTTCCAGTGTGTAGTGAAGAACATGACGTTCCAGTGTGTAGTGAAGAACATGACGTTCCAGTGTGTAGTGGAGAACATGACGTTCCAGTGTGTAGTGGAGAACATGACGTTCATTGGTGATAAGTTTCAGCCTCTTACAATCTGCAAATAATGAATAACTCAAAAGAGACACTTGTGTTCAAAAGTGAAGTGGCTCATCAAATAGAACGAAAAAACACTTGAAAGACCCGGGAGTAATTATGTTGACTGACCTTTCTTTCAAAGATCACTGTAAGGCAAATGTCACGACATCCAGGTAGTTAAGGTGGATAATGATAACTTTAAAACAAGGGAAATAAGTGCCAGTGGTAACACTTTTCAAATCACTTTATGTGTGTATGTGTTGTGTTGGGCTGTGAGAGGTGTGTATGTGTTGTGTTGAGCTGTGAGAGGTGTGTATGTGTTGTGTTGGGCTGTGAGAGGTGTGTATGTGTTGTGTTGAGCTGTGAGAGGTGTGTATGTGTTGTGTTGAGCTGTGAGAGGTGTGTATGTGTTGTGTTGGGCTGTGAGAGGTGTGTATGTGTTGTGTTGGGCTGTGAGAGGTGTGTATGTGTTGTGTTGAGCTGTAGGAGGTGTGTATGTGTTGTGTTGGGCTGTGAGAGGTGTGTATGTGTTGTGTTGGGCTGTGAGAGGTGTGTATGTGTTGTGTTGAGCTGTGAGAGGTGTGTATGTGTTGTGTTGGGCTGTGAGAGGTGTGTATGTGTTGTGTTGGGCTGTGAGAGGTGTGTATGTGTTGTGTTGAGCTGTGAGAGGTGTGTATGTGTTGTGTTGGGCTGTGAGAGGTGTGTATGTGTTGTGTTGAGCTGTGAGAGGTGTGTATGTGTTGTGTTGGGCTGTGAGAGGTGTGTATGTGTTGTGTTGAGCTGTGAGAGGTGTGTATGTGTTGTGTTGGCTGTGAGAGGTGTGTATGTGTTGTGTTGGCTGTGAGAGGTGTGTATGTGTTGTGTTGAGCTGTGAGAGGTGTGTATGTGTTGTGTTGGGCTGTGAGAGGTGTGTATGTGTTGTGTTGGCTGTGAGAGGTGTGTATGTGTTGTGTTGGGCTGTGAGAGTGTGTATGTGTTGTGTTGGGCTGTGAGAGGTGTGTATGTGTTGTGTTGGGCTGTGAGAGGTGTGTGTGTGTTGTGTTGGGCTGTGATAGATGTGTGTATGTGTTGTGTTGGGCTGTGAGAGGTGTGTATGTGTGTGTGTATGTGTTGTGTTGGGCTGTGAGAGGTGTGTGTGTGTTGTGTTGAGCTGTGATAGATGTGTGTGTCTGTTGTGTTGGGCTGTGAGAGGTGTGTATGTGTTGTGTTGATCTGTGATAGATGTGTGTGTGTGTTGTGTTGTGTTGGGCTGTGAGAGGTGTGTGTGTGTTGTGTTGAGCTGTGATAGATGTGTGTGTGTGTTGTGTTGGGCTGTGAGAGGTGTGTATGTGTTGTGTTGATCTGTGATAGATGTGTGTGTGTGTGTGTGTATGTGTTGTGTTGGGCTGTGAGAGGTGTGTGTGTGTTGTGTTGAGCTGTGATAGATGTGTGTGTGTGTTGTGTTGGGCTGTGAGAGGTGTGTATGTGTTGTGTTGGGCTGTGAGAGGTGTGTATGTGTTGTGTTGGGCTGTGAGAGGTGTGTATGTGTTGTGTTGGGCTGTGATAGATGTGTGTGTGTGTTGTGTTGGGCTGTGAGAGGTGTGTATGTGTGTGTTGGGCTGTGAGAGGTGTGTATGTGTTGTGTTGGGCTGTGAGAGTGTGTATGTGTTGTGTTGGGCTGTGAGAGGTGTGTATGTGTTGTGTTGGGCTGTGATAGATGTGTGTGTGTGTGTGTGTGTGTGTTGGCTGTAGAGGTGTGTATGTGTTGTGTTGAGCTGTGATAGATGTGTGTGTGTGTGTGTGTTGTGTTAGCTGTGAGAGGTGTGTATGTGGTGTGTTGGACTGTGATAGGTGTGTGTGTGTATGTGGTGTGTTGGGCTGTGATAGGTGTGTGTACTCACCTAGTTGTACTCACCTAGTTGTGGTTGCAGGGGTCGAGTCAAAGCTCCTGGCCCCGCCTCTTCACTGGCCGCTACTGGGTCACTCTCCCTGCGCCATGAGCTTTATCATACCTCTGCTTAAAGCTATGTATAGAGCCTGCCTCCACTACATCGCTTCCTAAACTATTCCACTTCCCGACAACTCTGTGACTGAAGAAATACTTCCTAACATCTCTGTGATTCATCTGAGTCTTCAACTTCCATCTGTGTCCCCTTGTTGTTGTGTCCCATCTCTGGAACATTCTGTCTCTGTCCACTTTGTCAATTCCTCTCAGTATCTTATATGTTGTTATCATGTCTCCCCTATCTCTCCTGTTCTCCAGTGTCGTCAGGTCGATTTCCTTAACCTCCCTCGTAGGACATACCCCTTAGCTCCGGGACTAGTCTTGTTGCAAACCTTTGCACTTTCTCGAGCTTCTTCACATGCTTGGCTAGGTGTGGGTTCCAAACTGGTGCTGCATACTCCAATATGGGCCTAACGTACACAGTGTACAGGGTCCTGAACGATTCTTTATTAAGATGTCGGAATGCTGTTCTTAGGTTTGCTAGGCGCCCATATGCTGCAGCAGTTATTTGGTTGATGTGCGCCTCAGGAGATGTGTCTGGTGTTATACTCACCCCAAGATCTTTTTCTTGATTGAGGTTTGCAGTCTCTGGCCCCTAGGCTGTACTCCGTCTGCGGTCTCTTTGCCCTTCCCCAATCTTCATGACTTTGCACTTGGTGGGGTTGAACTCCAGGAGCCAGTTGCTGGACCAGGCTTGCAGGCTGTCCAGATCCCTTTGTAGTTCTGCCTGGTCCTCGTCCGATTGAATTCTTCTCATCAACTTCACATCATCTGCAAACAGGGACACTTCGGAGTCTATTCCTTCCGTCATGTCGTTCACAAATACCAGAAACAGCACTGGTCCCAGGACTGACCCCTGTGTGTGTATGTGGTGTGTTGGGCTGTGATAGGTGTGTGTATGTGGTGTGTTGGGCTGTGATAGGTGTGTGTGTGTATGTGGTGTGTTGGGCTGTGATAGGTGTGTGTGTGTATGTGGTGTGTTGGGCTGTGATAGGTGTGTGTATGTGGTGTGTTGGGCTGTGATAGGTGTGTGTGTGTATGTGGTGTGTTGGGCTGTGATAGGTGTGTGTGCGTGTATGTGGTGTGTGGCTGTGATAGGTGGTGTATGTGGTGTGTTGGGTGTGATAGGTGTGTGTGTGTGTATGTGGTGTGTCATGTGATAGGTGTGTGTATGTGGTGTGTTGCTGTGATAGATGTGTGTGTGTATGTTGTGTGTTGGCTGTGATAGGTGTGTGTATGTGGTGTGTTGGCTGTGATAGGTGTGTGTGTGTATGTTGTGTGTTGCTGTGATAGTGTGTGTGTATGTGGTGTGTTGGGCTGTGATAGGTGTGTGTGTGTATGTGGTGTGTTGGGCTGTGAGAGGTGTGTGTGTGTATGTGGTGTGTTGGGCTGTGATAGGTGTGTGTGTAGCTTGTACGGAAACCTGTGTTATACTGTAGTGATGGAACCTGAGCTGTGTTATACTGTAGTGATGGAACCTGAGCTGTGTTATACTGTAGTGATGGAACCTGTGCTGTGTTATAATGTAGTGATGGAACCTGAGCTGTGTTATACTGTAGTGATGGAACCTGAGCTGTGTTATACTGTAGTGATGGAACCTGTGCTGTGTTATAATGTAGTGATGGAACCTGAGCTGTGTTATACTGTAGTGATGGAACCTGAGCTGTGTTATACTGTAGTGATGGAACTTGTGCTGTGTTATACTGTAGTGATGGAACTTGTGCTGTGTTATACTGTAGTGATGGAACCTGAGATGTGTTATACTGTAGTGATGGAACCTGAGCTGTGTTATACTGTAGTGATGGAACCTGTGCTGTGTTATACTGTAGTGATGGAACCTGAGCTGTGTTATACTGTAGTGATGGAACCTGTGCTGTGTTATAATGTAGTGATGGAACCTGAGCTGTGTTATACTGTAGTGATGGAACCTGAGCTGTGTTATACTGTAGTGATGTAACCTGAGCTGTGTTATACTGTAGTGATGGAACCTGAGCTGTGTTATACTGTAGTGATGGAACCTGAGCTATGTTATACTGTAGTGATGGAACCTGTGCTGTGTTATAATGTAGTGATGGAACCTGAGCTGTGTTATACTGTAGTGATGGAACCTGTGCTGTGTTATACTGTAGTGATGGAACCTGAGCTGTGTTGTACTGTAGTGATGGAACCTGTGCTGTGTTATAATGTAGTGATGGAACCTGAGCTGTGTTATACTGTAGTGATGGAACCTGAGCTGTGTTATACTGTAGTGATGGAACCTGTGCTGTGTTATAATGTAGTGATGGAACCTGAGCTGTGTTATACTGTAGTGATGGAACCTGTGCTGTGTTATACTGTAGTGATGGAACCTGTGCTGTGTTATACTGTAGTAATGGAACCTGTGCTGTGTTATACTGTAGTGATGGAACCTGAGCTGTGTTATACTGTAGTGATGGAACTTGTGCTGTGTTATACTGTAGTGATGGAACTTGTGCTGTGTTATACTGTAGTGATGGAACCTGAGCTGTGTTATACTGTAGTGATGGAACCTGAGCTGTGTTATACTGTAGTGATGGAACCTGTGCTGTGTTATACTATAGTGATGGAACCTGAGCTGTGTTATACTGTAGTGATGGAACCTGTGCTGTGTTATACTGTGGTGATGGAAACTTGTGCTGTGTTATACTGTGGTGATGGAACCTGTGCTGTGTTATACTGTAGTGATGGAACCTGTGCTGTGTTATACTGTAGTGATGGAACCTGAGCTGTGTTATACTGTAGTGATGGAACCTGTGCTGTGTTATACTGTGGTGATGGAACCTGTGCTGTGTTATAATGTAGTGATGGAACCTGTGCTGTGTTATACTGTAGTGATGGAACCTGAGCTGTGTTATACTGTAGTGATGGAACCTGTGCTGTGTTATACTGTGGTGATGGAACTTGTGCTGTGTTATACTGTGGTGATGGAACCTGTGCTGTGTTATACTGTAGTGATGGAACCTGTGCTGTGTTATACTGTAGTGATGGAACCTGTGCTGTGTTATACTGTGGTGATGGAACCTGTGCTGTGTTATACTGTAGTGATGGAACCTGAGCTGTGTTATACTGTAGTGATGGAACCTGTGCTGTGATATACTGTGGTGATGGAACCTGTGCTGTGTTATATTGGGGTGATGGAACCTGTGCTGTGTTTGGTGATGGAACCTGTGTTATACTGTGGTGGTTGAACCTGTGTTATACTGTGGTGGTTGAACCTGTGTTATACTGTGGTGGTTGAACCTGTGTTATACTGTGGTGATGGAACCTGTGTTATACTGTGGTGATGGAACCTGTGTTATACTGTGGTGGTTGAACATGTGTTATACTATGGTGGTTGAACCTGTGTTATACTGTGGTGGTTGAACCTGTGTTATACTGTGGTGGTGGAACCTGTGTTATACTGTGGTGATGGAACCTGTGTTATACTGTGGTGATGGAACCTGTGTTATACTGTGGTTGTTGAACCTGTGTTATACTGTGGTGGTTGAACCTGTGTTATACTGTGGTGGTTGAACCTGTGTTATACTGTGGTGGTTGAACCTGTGTTATACTGTGGTGGTTGAACCTGTGTTATACTGTGGTGGTTGAACCTGTGTTATACTGTGGTGGTTGAACCTGTGTTATACTGTGGTGGTTGAACCTGTGTTATACTGTGGTGGTTGAACCTGTGTTATACTGTGGTGGTTGAACCTGTGTTATACTGTGGTGGTTGAACCTGTGTTATACTGTGGTGGTTGAACCTGTGTTATACTGGTGGTTGAACCTGTGTTATACTGTGGTGGTGGAACCTGTGTTATACTGTGGTGATGGAACCTGTGTTATACTGTGGTGGTTGAACCTGTGTTATACTGTGGTGGCTGAACCTGTGTTATACTGTGGTGATGGAACCTGTGTTATACTGTGGTGGTTGAACCTGTGTTATACTGTGGTGGTTGAACCTGTGTTATACTGTGGTGATGGAACCTGTGTTATACTGTGGTAATGGAACCTGTGTTATACTGTGGTGGTTGAACCTGTGTTATACTGTGGTGGTTGAACCTGTGTTATACTATGGTGGTTGAACCTGTGTTATACTGTGGTGGTTGAACCTGTGTTATACTGTGGTGGTTGAACCTGTGTTATACTATGGTGGTGGGTGGATGAGAGTAAAGTTAACATACTATAAGCCAGTAGGTCAGCTACACAATGGTAGAGGGAGCACTGCAGGAGGCCTACTGGTCCGTGCTAGTAACAGTGTTTGCTGTAGGTAGTTTTGGTGGCACAGATTCTTAACATTTCTTATAGTAATTCAAATGAGTTTACTCAGTCTGGTGGATGAGAGAAACATCGTGCAGGACAACTGGCTTCTCCTGCCACGAGAGAAACATCGTGCAGGACAACTGGCTTCTCCTGCCACGAGAGAAACATCGTGCAAGACAACTGGCTTCTCCTGCCACGAGAGAAACATCGTGCAGGACAACTGGCTTCTCCTGCCACGAGAGAACATCGTGCAAGACAACTGGCTTCTCCTGCCACGAGAGAACATTGTGCAAGACAACTGGCTTCTCCTGCCACGAGAGAAACATCGTGCAAGACAACTGGCTTCTCCTGCCACGAGAGAAACATCGTGCAAGACAACTGGCTTCTCCTGCCACGAGAGAAACATCGTGCAAGACAACTGGCTTCTCCTGCCACGAGAGAAACATCGTGCAAGACAACTGGCTTCTCCTGCCACGAGAGAAACATCGTGCAAGACAACTGGCTTTCTCCTGCCACGAGAGAAACATCGTGCAAGACAACTGGCTTCTCCTGCCACGAGAGAAACATCGTGCAGGACAACTGGCTTCTCCTGCCACGAGAGAAACATCGTGCAAGACAACTGGCTTCTCCTGCCACGAGAGAAACATCGTGCAAGACAACTGGCTTCTCCTGCCACGAGAGAAACATCGTGCAAGACAACTGGCTTCTCCTGCCACGAGAGAAACATCGTGCAGGACAACTGGCTTCTCCTGCCACCACGCACAAACTGCTGATATAGTCTGTCATGTCTTTATGTATAATCCTCAGGTCACCAGGGCTATATGACTTCTGTTACTTGCCTGTAATTGGGCAGTAGATCTGTTGCAATGCTCAGCTCGTGCGTGCGTGGTGCGTGCGTGGTGGTGCGTGCGTGGTGGTGCGTGTGTAAGTGGGTTGCAGAGAGGTCGATGAAGCCACACCACCACAATCACCAACACAAAATTACACACATTACCTTCTCTCAACATTATTTCGTCAATAGAGATTGTATCGAAATGTCATGCTCGAGAGAAGGTTGAGTGATAAAGAGTCGAGGAATAATCTCCATATGTCTTGTTGCTTATTACCGGTGTTGTCGATGCTGTGGGTGCAGAACTGTTGTAGGTGCTTCATCTATCGTAGGCTTTAGAGGTCTGGTGTAGGTGCTTCATATACCTGAGGTCTGGTGTAGGTGCTTCATTATACCTGAGGTCTGGTGTAGGTGCTTCATTATACCTGAGGTCTGGTGTAGGTGCTTCATTATACCTGAGGTCTGGTGTAGGTGCTTCATTATACCTGAGGTCTGGTGTAGGTGCTTCATTATACCTGAGGTCTGGTGTAGGTGCTTCATTATACCTGAGGTCTGGTGTAGGTGCTTCATTATACCTGAGGTCTGGTGTAGGTGCTTCATTATACCTGAGGTCTGGTGTAGGTGCTTCATTATACCTGAGGTCTGGTGTAGGTGCTTCATTATACCTGAGGTCTGGTGTAGGTGCTTCATTATACCTGAGGTCTGGTGTAGGTGCTTCATTATACCTGAGGTCTGGTGTAGGTGCGTCATTATACCTGAGGTCTGGTGTAGGTGCGTCATTATACCTGAGGTCTGGTGTAGGTGCGTCATTATACCTGAGGTCTGGTGTAGGTGCTTCATTATACCTGAGGTCTGGTGTAGGTGCGTCATTATACCTGAGGTCTGGTGTAGGTGCGTCATTATACCTGAGGTCTGGTGTAGGTGCTTCATTATACCTGAGGTCTGGTGTAGGTGCTTCATTATACCTGAGGTCTGGTGTAGGTGCTTCATTATACCTGAGGTCTGGTGTAGGTGCTTCATTATACCTGAGGTCTGGTGTAGGTGCTTCATTATACCTGAGGTCTGGTGTAGGTGCGTCATTATACCTGAGGTCTGGTGTAGGTGCTTCATTATACCTGAGGTCTGGTGTAGGTGCGTCATTATACCTGAGGTCTGGTGTAGGTGCTTCATTATACCTGAGGTCTGGTGTAGGTGCGTCATTATACCTGAGGTCTGGTGTAGGTGCGTCATTATACCTGAGGTCTGGTGTAGGTGCTTCATTATACCTGAGGTCTGGTGTAGGTGCGTCATTATACCTGAGGTCTGGTGTAGGTGCTTCATTATACCTGAGGTCTGGTGTAGGTGCTTCATTATACCTGAGGTCTGGTGTAGGTGCGTCATTATACCTGAGGTCTGGTGTAGGTGCGTCATTATACCTGAGGTCTGGTGTAGGTGCTTCATTATACCTGAGGTCTGGTGTAGGTGCGTCATTATACCTGAGGTCTGGTGTAGGTGCGTCATTATACCTGAGGTCTGGTGTAGGTGCGTCATTATACCTGAGGTCTGGTGTAGGTGCTTCATTATACCTGAGGTCTGGTGTAGGTGCTTCATTATACCTGAGGTCTGGTGTAGGTGCGTCATTATACCTGAGGTCTGGTGTAGGTGCGTCATTATACCTGAGGTCTGGTGTAGGTGCTTCATTATACCTGAGGTCTGGTGTAGGTGCTTCATTATACCTGAGGTCTGGTGTAGGTGCTTCATTATACCTGAGGTCTGGTGTAGGTGCTTCATTATACCTGAGGTCTGGTGTAGGTGCTTCATTATACCTTCTTACCTGCTCATCTTGACACAACATCTATCATCATCAACCATTATGTCATCATACTTCACCACCATTATCTTCACCATCACCAGTACTGCTACTATCTTCACCACCACCACCACCACCACCACTACCGCCACCACCACCACCACTACCGTCACCACTACCGTCACCACCACTGCCACCACCAACACTGCCACTACTACCACCACCACTACCACCACGACAAGTACCACCACCACTACTACCACCACAAGTACCACCACCACTACCACCACGACAAGTACCACCACCACTACTACCACCACAAGTACCACCACCACTACCACCACGACAAGTACCACCACCACTACTACCACCACAAGTGCCACCACCACTACTACTACCACTACCACCACTGCTACCTCACTATCAGTAATACCACTCTCACCACTGCTACCACCACTACAACCTATACCACACTCACCACTGCTACCACCACCACATCTAACACCACCATAACTACCACCACCAATACTACCACCACCACAACTACACCACCACTACAACCACCACATCTACCATTACAACTACCACAGCTACCACCACCACAACTACCACCACCACTACTACTACCTCAACCACCACCACTACTACCTCCACCTCAACTGCCACCACCACTACTACCTCCACCACTACTACCACCACAACTACCACCACCACTACTACTACCACCAATACAACTACCACCACCACAACTTCCACCGCCACCAATGATTCCACCACCACTACAAATACCAACACTATTACCACCACCACTACTACCACCACAACTACCACCACTACTACCACCACTATTACCACCACCACTACTACCACCACAACTACCACCACTACTACCACCACTATTACCACCACCACTACTACCACCACAACTACCACCACTACTACCACCACTATTACCACCACCACTACTACCACCACTACTACCACCACTACTACCACCACTATTACCACCACCACTACCTCCACTACAACCACTACCATCACCACCCCAACTACCACCATTACTACTACCATAACCACAACTACCACCACCACTGCTACCACCAGCACAACTACCACTACTACCACCACCACCAGCACCACCATCCAAGATTCACAATTTATCCTGCCTCAGCCTCTCAAAATCTGACTCTAACATTAACATATTTGTGTGTTATATGTGCTTACACTTTAATAAGCATTACTCACCATCATCGTTAAAGAAGTTGCAATATACTCGACTTTATTCCTCGAGTGTTTGTCAACACGAATACTGGTTAATGAAGACGATTATTCATGTTAGTTTACTACCATATTGCAAGTACCGTAAGTATACTACCATATTGCAAGTACTGTGTGTATACTACCATATTGCAAGTACTGTAAGTATACTACCATATTGCAAGTACCGTAAGTATACTACCATATTGCAAGTACCGTAAGTATACTACCATATTGCAAGTACTGTAAGTATACTACCATATTGCAAGTACTGTAAGTATACTACCATATTGCAAGTACCGTAAGTATACTACCATATTGCAAGTACTGTAAGTATACTACCATATTGCAAGTACTGTAAGTATACTACCATATTGCAAGTACTGTAAGTATACTACCATATTGCAAGTACTGTAAGTATACTACCATATTGCAAGTACTGTAAGTATACTACCATATTGCAAGTACTGTAAGTATACTACCATATTGCAAGTACTGTAAGTATACTACCATATTGCAAGTACTGTAAGATATACCATATTGCAAGTACTGTAAGTATACTACCATATTGCAAGTACTGTAAGTATACTACCATATTGAAGTACTGTAAGTATACTACCATATTGCAAGTACGTAAGTATACTACCATATTGCAGTACTGTAAGTATACTCCATATTGAAGTACTGTAAGTATACTACCATATTGCAAGTACTGTAAGATACTTACCATATTGCATACTGTAAGTATACTACCATATTGCAAGTACTGTAAGTATACTTCCATATTGCAAGTACTGTAAGTATACTACCATATTGCAAGTACTGTAAGTATACTACCATATTGCAATTACTGTAAGTATACTTCCATATTGCAAGTACTGTAAATATACTTCCATATTGCAAGTACTGTAAGTATACTACCATATTGCAAGTACTGTAAGTATACTTCCATATTGCAAGTACTGTAAGTATACTACCATATTGCAAGTACTATAAGTATACTACCATATTGAAGTATACTACCATATTAAGTACGTAGTATACTATATTAAGTACTGAGTATACTACCATATTGAGGGGGGGGGGGGGGGGGGGGGGGGGGGGGGGGGGGGGGGGGGGGTTTTTTTTTTTTTTTTTTTTTTTTTTTTTTTTTTTTTTTTTTTTTTTTTTTTTTTTTTTTTTTTTTTTTTTTTTTTTTTTTTTTTTTTTTTTTTTGCAAGTACTGTAAGTATACTTCCATATTGCAAGAACTGTAAATATACTTCCATATTGCAAGTACTGTAAGTATACTACCATATTACAAGTACTGTAAGTTTACCACCATATTGCAAGTACTGTAAGTATACTACCATATTGCAAGTACTGTAAGTATACTACCATATTGCGAGTACTGTAAGTATACTACCATATTACAAGTACTGTAAGTTTACCACCATATTGCAAGTACTGTAAGTATATCCATATTGAAGTACTGTAAGTATACTTCCATATTGCAAGTACTGTAAGTATACTACCATATTGCGAGTACTGTAAGTATACTACCATATTACAAGTACTGTAAGTTTACCACCATATTGCAAGTACTGTAAGTATACTACCATATTGCAAGTACTGTAAGTATACTTCCATATTGCAAGTACTGTAAGTATACTTCCATATACTTCCATATTGCAAGTACTGTAAGTATACTACCATATTGCAAGTACTGTAAGTATACTTCCATATTGCAAGTACTGTAAGTAAACTTCCATATTGCAAGTACTGTAAGTATACTACCATATTGCAAGTACTGTAAGTATACTACCATATTAGTATGTAAGTATACTACATTTGCAAGTACTGTAAGTTTACTACCATATTGCAAGTACTGTAAGTATACTACCATATTGCAAGTACTGTAAGTATACTACCATATTGCAAGTACTGTAAGTATACTACCATATTGCAAGTACTGTAAGTATACTACCATATTGCAAGTACTGTAAGTTTACTACCATATTGCAAGTACTGTAAGTATACTACCATATTGCAAGTACTGTAAGTTTACTCACCATATTGCAAGTACTGTAAGTTTACTACCATATTGAAGTACTGTAAGTATACTACCATATTAAGACTGTAAGTATCCATATTGCAAGTACTTAAGATACTCCATATAAGATGTAAGATACTACCATATTGCAAGTACGTAAGTATACTACCATATTGCAAGTACTGTAAGTATACTACCATATTGCGAGTACTGTAAGTATACTACCATATTGCAAGTACTGTAAGTTTACTACCATATTGCGAGTACTGTAAGTATACTACCATATTGCAAGTACCGTAAGTATACTACCATATTGCAAGTACCGTAAGTATACTACCATATTGCAAGTACTGTAAGTATACTACCATATTGCAAGTACTGTAAGTATACTACCATATTGCAAGTA